>JAODUP010000005.1:690000-782500 GCA_025642065.1 Paralvinella palmiformis | reverse complement strand
ACATCCACCAGAGGACTAAGAATGCAAATCTCCAATCACGAAGTACCACCCTGTTTTCCCCCGGGTTCCCCCCCCCCCCCAAACTCCTCTAGGCACGGTGTTTTTTATGAGGAAATATTCCAAGAGGTTATTTAACCATCTCAGGCGTAATAAGTCTCAATTGGTTTGACAGAATTTCTATTTTAGTCTCAATCACCGACGATTACTCTATCACGTCGTCTCATTCACTCTCATTTATTGATGACTCAACATGACTCAACTAGATGAGGCGTCCACCGAGAAATTCCATCACCGAAAGCAGGCGTCCGTTCACATCACGATAAAGCCCAACCGTGTGTTAACTGGCTAGAGGTGGTCTACATATATAGATTCTACGATGACAGCAGCAACTGTTGTGCTGCTGTTGCTGGTGTTTTTACTGTTGCTGTTGTTCATGCGCATTACGACGATGCCCGGAGCGATGTCACCACTTCGCGTCGGCGATAATGAAGAACGCCACTCGACAACTGTCACATTACAGCTGGCACCACGACAGCTGTTGCTCTGACTGATGGGATGTAGCTATCAGTGTCAGAATGTCGTCTGCTGAAGGCCGACTCGGCTGATTGTAAAATCGATGAAAAATCTCAGAAACCGATGTCATACGGCCTCAGCTTGTGAAAATTAGACAAACCCCGACAACGTGTGGTCTCTGTGTAGTCTTGTTTATTTAAAAATCACACCCTGATAACAGACCTGACCCCCCCCCCTCTCTCTCTCTCTCCCTCTCTGTGTATGTGTGAAAACATTATGATATCTGTAGTAAAGTGGGTTCTTTTTGTTATATGAAAATTAGATGACACCTAGCTGCGTACAGATTTTCGATAAAAGCAGCATCATTATCTATACCGTGGAAGATAATTTGAATTCTGTAAATGTTATTTGATGTTTATATACTATAAAAACAACAAGAAACAATTATATAATTTATAATATATTAATATCGAGTTTTTTCATTGCCAACAATTTCACGTATGAAGTATGTGCTGGGTTTCTCTAACTAAAGTGACATATTTCCTCTTCTGATGTAATTTATGATTCTTTGTGGTAAATATGATTGCTTAAATAGGAATGTATATATATATATATATATGTTGTGTGTGTGTGTGTGTGTGTGTGTGTGTGTGTGTGTGTGTGTGTGTGTGTGTGTGTGTGTGTGTGTGTGTGTGATGTTACAGTAGAAAGTGGTAATAAATATACACTTGACACTTTTACCAGTTTATTACTGATATTTCAGCCATCACGGTTTTTACGTCAGAACTATTATGTAATGTTGTGTCCTAGCCAATGGCTGTGCACTTCCTTCAATACGGACAATTATCAGTTTGGCTACTGCCACGTGCAGGTGACAACTTTAGAAACATCCTCACCACATAATGGTGCAAAAAGTACGTGAAAACTAACCATCTGTAAACATAAAATTGTGAAACGCTGGAGACTGGTCAACAATTTCTGAAATATTCAGCCTCTCAGTTTGGTACTTCGCCACGAGTACACCAAAACGTTTGTATGTCAACATCCACCCAACACCAATGTGACTACAATTCCCAGAGAAATATATAATTTGCCGATTTCATACTTTAAATAGTCCTAAATATTACTAAGAGCGCGCCCCTTACATTGACCAGGAATTGACCTGACAGTTTAGTGCAGGTGAGATGTCCAACTCAAAATATGCCTAGCAACCAAAATTCTTATTCATCTTATAATTATTTACTGTCGATAATAAACAACTGATATTAATAATTATTGAGCCAGATTAATGTGTGATAGGGATCCAACTTTTATTATTAGAAATTATCATTGTTTTGATAAATAATACGATTTGGTGTTATTGTTTACATTCTGACGTTTTCTCTCCACTTTTCCTGAAGTGTGCTGCTTTGAGGAAGCCCCTTCCATCTTCCTAAACCAGTTACCAAAACCTCCGACCTATTTCAGAATCCCTTCATTTGACTTTTGTGCGGCGTCAATGTTTGTCTGTCAATAATACGACTATCCCAACTCGAGACAATTAGCTATCTCACTGGATATAAATGGTTTAAATATTCAAATTAACTCAGTGGTTGGACAACTCTGGTCTCGGTTAGACCCACACCAAGGGCGTACTCAACACGCAACATACACCATACCCTACAGAACACGACTCCGAACCTGGGATGTTGCGTTTAGCACCGAGTACCAAGCAACGAGCTACGCTTCCTACAGA
Organism: Paralvinella palmiformis; assembly: GCA_025642065.1. Taxonomy (NCBI): domain Eukaryota; kingdom Metazoa; phylum Annelida; class Polychaeta; order Terebellida; family Alvinellidae; genus Paralvinella; species Paralvinella palmiformis. The sequence goes on along the minus strand of JAODUP010000005.1, from coordinate 780,252 downwards.
AACTGGATACTGCATGGCTTAGGCCTACGGTAGACCGATATGAACATGCCATTCGCGTACTACACACATCGTACTCATATTGATATAATACGTGAGAACTAACAGAGCAGCAAAATATCTGGATATTATCTTCCTCGCCAGCATCTGGCTCATCCAGCAGATCTATATTCTCTTTTAAATAAAAAGTTTAACGCACTGTTTCTGACTTAAGGAATCCATCGTTGAACGTGCTCGCATAAATGCAATATGTGACTGCGAAGAAGGCATAAATATACGTTACTGAATAATATGTGATCTCTTTACTGCTACATTTCAAAATCCAAATTGTATTGTCCATCATAACATTAAAACAATACAAGAGATATACCTCATCATATACAGACCAAATTACTCAGAATGAGTATCTCTTTTAATTAGAAAACTTTAACTCGAGTTCTCTGAACGATGGGTGATCAATGCATTATCAATGTTCCGAAATAAATTATTAACATACATGGTGTAATAATAATAATAACAGTATTAATAATAATAATAGGAAGAAGGAAAATCATGTACATATTGTCAGGTATAATTAAGGTATAATTTTAAAGATATTATTATATAATATTAAGTGTACTCACACAACGAAACAGCCTTTCTTCAAGAATATTATACCGTTATGAGCCATAACTATACTGACTCAATCCCAACATACACAAAAACAAAGACTACACTACAGACGACAAGACATATATATTGGATTAATAAACAACAGCATCATCACACATTCGATCCAATATATCATGTTTACTACATGTATTCAAAATGGCCAATTCAGTTTACAAATGGATTCTGGGTAAAAAGTTATTTACGTCTACCAGCAGATCGTTCGGTTGTCTAATCTAAACAGCCTGAGCTCAATATAACCTATCTGACTAAGATAAGGTTGTCATAAACTATTGTTATACGGTTACTGGTCGTGGTATAGTCACATCTACTGACTCAGCACATCACAGACTAGCGACGAAATGGGAACAGGTGTTCGGAATAGGAATAGGGTGTTCAGAGCACGTAAAAGGCCACCGACTAGCGGGGATGGACGTGATGGTTCCATAATTGTGACAATCAGTTGGGAGTGACTGGGTCAGTTGGGCCTAACAGCAAATCGGTCATGTGGTGTCCACTTCTGTCGATATCCAGACCGACACAGTGGGAATAATTCGGAGTCCATAATTCACTGAGAGACTAAATCCAGAACAACGAATTTCCATTCAAAGAACAGTTTTCATGATAAGTCACATCTTATCTCATTGGTTTCTGTCTGTCTCTCTCTCTCTCTCTCTCTCTCTATATATATATATATATATATATATAGTTCAGTGTTATATATCACTCAAGAGGGCATTATTCGCCTGAAATATCTCGGGCATGTATGTGTGTGTGTGTGTGTGTGTGTGTGTTAATATCTTATGAAAATAATATATCTCAATAAGACTATCCGGTTAGTCGTTGCAAAGGTAAACACAGTCACTGGGACATGAAGTGTTCTATCTTCAGTAATCTATGGACACACACACACACACAGAGAGAGAGAGAGAGAGAGAGAGGAACAAATTAATATTTCTCTGAAATTAAGCCAGCCTAAAAACGGACAAATTAACGAACAGAAACATTTTATATGAAGATATATTCTACTTTTGTGTTGGCCGTGATCTACACGTACTGATACAGTATTTAAATACAACACGGTGGGGACAATGTTATCTCGAAACATGCCAATCGGAACATTGTTAACACAGCCGAGCCGCGTCTGTCTATCTGATGGCCATCTTAAACCAGGTTCATTCTTATCACAAAGCGCTCCGTCTCCTGTGTGACGAGATTGGATCAGTGAAAAATCATTTCACGCGCCATAAATTTATCCGGCGCTGAAACGAATTTCAGCGCCGATACAAAACGGCAATAATCCTCGAGCATTGGGCACGTCGAAACTAGAGCAGACAAATGAGGGGGTGGTGGAAGAGGGAATGAGGACAAGTTCTGGGAAATATGTTTACTAGTTGAGGGTTCGTTTCTGCGAACGCCGAGCCAGTGGCAGTGCGGCATTATTGACGACCTGATTAAGCCGACAACTGCATCATCCGACGAGGAGTTCGTGTTTCGATCGCGTCCACCACAAAGGATTACCACCCGAGTAATAATACTGTATACGATGTGATACGGGACGATGTCTCCGCGCGATCATCTATATGGCTCGCATCGAAATGGTTCTCCCGTCGGTCGCCAATCCTCTAATGGCTCGGCGTAGACTGAAGCCGTCCACCGGGAGCACCGCCATCCAGTGCCCATCGCCAATCGTGTCCGAAGACGGTCGACTAAGAATGGCCTAAAAAGGTTCCCTTCGCGCAGAATCCTATCCCGAGATAATCCATCATCGGTAATTCGATTGCGCAAGAAGCGTAAAGCCGTTATCCGGGCTATTTCTGTTACAGCGTGGTGAAGCCTGAACCATGTGGGATACAATTCAAATGGGATACTTCCACAGCACAGCTGATGGTGTGCATTGCCCTTCAGACCTGCGAGTATGGGGACTGAATCTCGGTGTTACCGGTGTATGTGGATCGTTTCATATTGATTACTTGTTTTCCTTCATCAGTAGTCCCTGGACAAGATGCGCCACTTATGACCAAATGTTAAGATAGTGGAAATACACACACACGCACGCACGCACGCACGCACGCACAACAATAGCAACCACAACAACAAGAGATTGAACACAAATCCCCTAATGTAAAGAAGCCAACAAAACAAACAAAAACTCTATGACAAAGCAAATAAAAGACAGGATCTCGCATATTACACCATATATTATTATATGATTTGCAAACAACACTCTTACCTTTATCTCCACGACAAACACACGGCAGATTCCCAAACGGCTAGAGACCGTTGGCAGAGTTCAAGGACGTTCTTCGCCGTTAATCCTCAACAACCACTTCCTTTGCGTCACTTCCTGTCACAATAATCCGGCACTCTGTCCACGCTAACACCGTCTAAAGCGGACGAAGTCTGCGTCATCCTGATCCCCCGGCACAACACCGCGTGTCTCCGGCGCTGGCCACGCGTTCCCGTACCGGCAAAAGGCGTGATGACGATAAGTCGCAGCTTAATGCTATCTGGAAATAACCGACGGCACCACGCGGACGCTGTGACCACCAGTCACGGGCACTTCTAGACGCGGAAACGACTGTCACCGGTTGTGGTAAATAGTGGCACGTTATTAATGCCGCGAAGTGTCATCCTCGTCGATTGGACGACGGGTATAGATGTGTTTATCTCTGAAGATGGTTACCGGTGACGGGAGAACTTCGTTTATGTGATTGATAACTGACTGATACAGAGTCGGAAGATGGTTTGCGTCGCTAACCGGTTATAACGACGCCGAGCCTCTTGTAGCGCTCCTCTGAAAAGATGAATCGAATGGAATATTAAATTATATACTGCCACGGTTAGACGCGGTTACCATGGTAACAAAAAGCAAATGGCCATCACTCAGCATCCGTACTGGATAATGGAGAAATGGGATCAGACGAATAAACGTGTGGCCAGCTCGCATCGGTTAATGGTTGCTGTGACCTGAGGAGAACACCAGAGGAGAACAGGAGACGAGAACAGGAGACGAGAACAGGAGACGCGTTGGCCAGTTGGCGTATATGTTAAAGAGGATTCGGTAATGTCATCGTTTCAGGTGTACTAGCCGGTGAAAATGGCGTTGTCAGTGTTCATAAACGGAACACCTCCATCAGTGTTTGTGACGATTGATTGAAAACTGTCAGAGATCCAGAACGTTTGATTAACCTAAAAAAAGAGAAACAACTGCCAAATAACATAAATGAGCAATGAGTTAGTGCGTTTCTTCTTCTTTTTTATCCCCCCCCCCAAAAAAAAAACACACCCCTCTAAATATGAGTTACTAATAGCAATTCATAATGACAACCAAGTATATGTTAATTACTCATAATAAAATGCATTTCGCAGATTACGAAACACGTTTTTACGTGAACGATTTCTGATGTTACACGACTTAAGACATTTGGCTCAACTCAAACGTTCGTAAAGTTTTGTTGCTAAATATATTTATGAAACAACTTTTGAGATCATCCCTGAAAAGCAAAACCTCATTCTCATTTGTACCGTGTTGTTGTTGTTGTTGTTATCGTCGAGTTCGGGTATTTAGCCTCCCCGCTGATCACATCCGAGACTCATCGTCGAGAGGCAACTCTATAGGGAGATGAATCCCACAAACACAGGTATAAACCGGATTCGAACCCACAACCTGATTTATAGCACAATGATCTAATCACTGAGCTAGCGGAGTGCCTTACTACCTCATTTGGACTGAGAGTGAAGACATAGGTCGGTGAGGGGGGAGGACGGAGGTAGGACTTGCAGGGTAGATCTAACAGATCAATATAGGCGATATCTACTTCTCCAATAAGTTTAGGAGGGAGGGGCGGGGAGGGGGGATGTTGGTCAGTCCGAGCTGGTAAATATTTGATGGTAAATTACTCTCAGATGGGAGGCCATCGCGTCCTCTCTGACGTATACACACCGAGACAGAGGAGGAGGTATCCGAGTTCCTACACGAGGGTACTCATCGCGTCATCGAGTATTCATTCGCAGGACAACTACCCGGCGTGCTAACGATATCGCATAAAAGATGTACGAACTCGACGTCGTCCGTATACCGAGAATTGAAAAACAGTCGGAAATACCACCCGTATGTCAGCAAAACAACTGGCGACGATAGGTAAATACCACCCCCACCCCCTGCTAATCACCCCCACCCCCGGTCGCGTTAGGACCACCTCCGTCGGGACGACGTCGCCGCATCTCTCGGTGCATCTCGACCCCCGGGTCGTGTGAAGGGGACACTCGGGGGACAATGGCTACGGTCGAGTGACAAACGTAGCATTGTCATCGATGTGAAAACACGACGAAACGTCGATGCATCATTACGGCGTCAGTAGCCAACCACTCGCTACTACTACTACTACTACTACTACATGGTTAAACCCCCCCCCCCATTATCGCTCACGTCACGTGACACAGTTTGCCACTCGGCGGAGACGTACACCTGTCCCACAATAAAGCGGGGATAATTTCTCGTCTCACACATAATGACCGCGCCATTGTTGTTCGCAGTTTACGACCCCCCCTCCGCCCTGTCATTACTCGGCCACTGTGACCCAAGAGCCCTTCGCTAACAGCAGTAGGTCATTCGGCAGAAAGACCCGCCATGACCCCAGGAAATGGACACAGGTCGAAGGGAACGACTTATTCCTCTCTCGCGTGTGAATAAATACTCCAGTCGCACACTTGTGGCACTAGAGCGCTGATGCGTGCATTTTGGAATAGGTAGGGCGGGCCCGACCCGATCCCACCACCGCCCGGGCCGGACCTCCCGCTGTTGTCACCGAGAAATTCATCCTGGAACAAACTCGAAATGTTAGCAATTATAATTATACGGGCGTTGAATAGAGACGGGAGGGGGGTGTCCCCTCTTGGGCATCGCTTTCATCAACTGCTCATACTTCCTCATCGTCTGCTAGGAAAAACAAACGAATTCTCCATTTTCCAGCCTACCCTCAACCCAAACAAACAGTACCTCAGATCCCTCTGTCGAACCTCGTGACCGTGGTCCATTGTCTATCCGTCTCTATTTACCTCGTTAAAGTCGTCTCCCGTCAGGAGCTAGCTTTGTTAAGACACACGTTCGTCGACCGACCCTCCCCCCACCCCTCCCGCCACACCATCCCCCACCCCCGGGTCGTCATTAGTATTGTTTGTTTCGGTCTTAATTAAATCGGTCCTCTGAAAATATTTGTCCATTTAATGGACGACCAAGGCGTGTCCGAAGTTCGAACTGGGCTGGGGACTGTAACCGTGTAACCAGCTGTCCTCTCAACCACACACACACACACGCACGCACACGCACACACACACACACACAAACACCATCACAATCCACAGTGGTCTCGTCTTAAGGGTTCATAGGATGACGTAGAGGCGCCACCCTGGCCCAGGCCATGAATGGCGATCCCGTTGCCTAGCAACTAAGCAGCGTCAATAGACAGGAAGCGGGAAGAAAATCTCATTACGGAAGGCGAGAAGCGACTGAAGGAGGAGACCAACACACGAGTGAGGGACAGAGAGATAAGATCACTCGGAGATCTACGCCAAGGTTCATCACAGACCACTTGGTGGCTGAATGAAGTGCCGCGATACGTGTTCCACTCAGTGGCTGAGTGATTTCAGTAGAAACACGTTCTAGCCAGTGACTTGATGAAGGGCGTTTTAATAAATAGTAATTACTATTATTACTAGTAATAATAATAGTAATAATAGTAGTAGCTGTTGTTGTTGTTGTGAAGGGTGCTCCGTTAGCACAGTGGTTAGTGCCTTGCTCTATAAAGTTCCAGGTTGTGGGTTCGTAACTACTTCATACCTGTGGTTGTAGGATGTTTCCTTGAGGAGTCGCCCATCGGGAATATATCCCAGATATGACCAAAACTGAGGCTAATCAAACCAGCTACTTAATTACTTACTAGTAGTAGTACTAGTACTACTAAATCATCAGAAGAAACACATTTCAATCAGTGACTAAGAGTGTTTCATCAAGCAGAAACACGTTTCACTTGGTGACTGGTAGCTTACAAAGGAAGCAAATCGTATTTCATACAGTACCGGACGTGAAGCCCATTCTGCCTAACTGGATGATTAACTTTATTTATTAAGCATATTTTGGCCTAGAAAGTTCCCACAAAACACGTTGCTCAATATTAAGACCCGTGCCTCAATCCAGCTTCAGAGATTTATCTGGAAATATATTTCAGACTAGAGTTTTTTAATCGAGATGATTTCGGTAACTCTAACGCAACACCCCCACCCCCTTCCGCCACACACACACACACACACACCTGAACACACTTCAAAGACAGAAACGGATTACCTGACAATGAAATATTAGTAGTGTTAAGATTAAGTGACTTGTACAGACGCCTATAATCTTGGCAAACTATAGGCCTACAACAGGAACATAATTAGAAACAGTAAAACGTTGGCGCGTATAACCTCCTCTCGTCTTTACGAGCAACAATCCGTGAGGAAAACTATCATACTGACAAAACTTAACGACTATCTACAGATCCCCCCCCCCATTATCTATCTATTTATCTATCTACCTAACGGCCGTTCGTGTTATGTGTGTAATATTGACACGACACATCAATCAGGATATAACCGAGTTATTCCATCCGAACGTTGCCGGTATATTGCGCCAAGTACGACGGCCAGATGTCGGGCTAACGTCTTTTCAACGTGATTTCGCCCCCCAAGTAACAACCACAACAACAACAACACCACAACAACAATAATAACGGCCAAAGAGAGGCGTTCGTAGTTACGGACATCTCGATAGAGGCAGCTACTTAATGTAAACAAAAGCGACAAAGGAACAACCGACGCAAGAAGACAAACACACGGAGACAATAAGACAGACACCGGAACTGAAGTGTTAAGCCTTACCAGACGACATCCGGTGGCCATGTTGGCGGGTAATCGGGCATACGGCGCGCGCATTATGTACGAGCTAACGGAGCATATGATACGGTATAGAAATCTGGGCATGGTCAAGCGTGGAGGTCTGGCCATCCATCCACCCCCCCCTCCACCCCCCAGGTCGGGAGCGTTCTCCGTCTTGGCGTGTGGTCTCTCCGTATTATAACATATGGCAGTACGGAGGTGATCATTGTAAATATGAATTTTAATATTTCTACGGTTATAATTTACGGTCGGAAAGTTTCGAATGGCCTTTCACGACGACAACAATCCCCCCCCACCCTAATCCAATAGCCCCACGTCCACCATACAAATTTATTCAGATTGAAACGTCCGTGATACGCTGAGCCGGTGCCGTTTCCTGATATCGGCGAATCTCGGAGATGAAATATTACGAATAAAGGACCACCCAAGCGCATCACAGTGAATCATCCCGTTATCTAGTTTATAGACGTGGGAAAAATTGTCGGGATGTAGGGGAAGACTGTCAGGCTCATCCCCAGAACCCATCAACAAAATGCATCATCAATCTGGTATGCATTAACGGAACATCCGACCTTTAATATTATTCTACCGTGTATCATCTCCATGTTCCCATGAGCGTGATAGGAGTGTGTGTGTGGGGGGGGGGGGTATTGGCCGTCTAGGAAACTGATATCCGACATTGTAGTTCTTCTTGATGTTTGGTTTTGTTCGGATTTCACTCTCCATAGATTTAGTTGTTGCTGAACTCGCGAGGTGCTCTAACATTTCAATCCCGTTTCCGTCCTTGATGTACGCAGCAGTGTGTGCGCGCGCGCGTGTGTGTGTGCGCGCGCTTGTGTGTGAAATGCAACACAATATCCCTCCGACGCACACAAACACACTCACACATAGAGAGGGAGAAGAATGAAGTTGATTCTGAGTTGTGTAACCTCGGTCTAGGATATATGACTGAGAGGCGTCTGACAGGAGAGACAACTCTCACAAATACAGGTATGGCCCGGGTTTGAACCCACAACCTGGAGGTTTGTAGCGTACTGTTCTAACCAAGCCACTGGCCCATCGGAACCCCTAGAGAGAGAGAGATGATGATGATGATGATGATGATGCTTTACGGCCACTTTTGTGCACATTGTAGGCTAAATGGCCCGAGCGACCCCCAATGGCCAGGAAGCCAAGTCAAAGATGAAACACCCTTCATATATGCCCACGCCGAGATTCGAACTCAGATGGTAGTGATCTGTGCTCCAACGCACTACCAATTAGAGAAGAGAGAGAGAGAGAGAGAGAGAGAGAGAGAGAGAGAGAGAGAAAGAGAGATTTGTATAACAAACAAAAAAGTTTTTTTTATACTGCAGCATCATCACAGTTAACCTTCATCACAGTTGACCTTCATCACCACAGTTGACCTTCATCAACATCCGTAAGTTTTTATAGTCTTATGACAGTAAGTCTACAGACCACAGAGACAATGTCCGTTGACAATCTCTACCGTGTCTAACATCTATATTATCTAGTTTTCTATACGTCATAATTGATAATCAGTGTGTGAGTTGAATTAATTGTACGTTTGCTATGTTTACCAAACGAGTCGGTGTTGAATTTCAACCGTTCATCATACCATCGAGTCAAGCGTATTCAGCCTCAAACGAACATGTGTAGAGATCACTTCAACATGTTACGTTCATGCTACCCTCCGGCGTTTAATCCTCCCCTCCCCCGGGGGAGGGGGGTTGATGAACGATTATGAATCATATCCATCAATAACGATTCAGGAACCTTAGTCCTGGAAGTGGCCAATCCGGTTTAATCGCTCCCCTGATCAATTGTCCTCTGTGCCATTGTGTTTTTATCTCTCAAACACAAACACACACACACACACACACACGCCAATAAAAATCACACAGGTGTGCTACGAATGTACCTCCGTCCAGATTGTCGATGCCTCAGGCTAGTGTCTGGATACCATAAACATTACTTGGCGACATCCGCAATGCGAACCTCCCCCCCCAGTAACAGGTGTTCGAGTTGCAACACACACGTGACCGCTCTCATCTAACACGTGACACTGATACTACACCAAGAACAACACAGCGACAACCATTGCCTCGTGCTAGCATCACAGAAAGGTCCCCAACTCCCTCCCTCCATAAAAGCTTCCCAAGTTGGAGACAAAATGCCGTGCCCAGCTGTTGACACCAGCTGTTCGGGTCGGCTCAGCTCATGCCGCAGTCGAAAGGCAAACAACGTTGTTTGTATACGGATTACTCGACAACCAACAGTCACGGGTTAAGTGGCGAGTTTTTCCGTGCATTTCCTCAGAACTGATTTGTCCTACACCCATTACATTAAACCGTTCCTCCCCCGCTCCTCCCCGTCCGAGTACTCGTCCGCCATAAGTCTGTGATCAGAACGCCATGGTGGCGGATCAAATGACCGCCAGATGGAGCCACGCATTAATGCTTCGCCAATTCCGATATTAATTGAATATTAATGCCGCCAGGGCGCGCCGCCGACCGATCCGTGTTTATCTAACAGGAGAGAATCCCGAACGGTTAGCGGTGTCCCGTCACGCAGCGGCGACGACGGCAGTTTCGGAAAGCCGCCCACCCCCCACCCCTTCCCGCTGATCCGGAGAACCGGACACTTTCAAAACAGGGCATCATCGCGAAACCTTTTTTAAATCCTTCTCTGGCGTACTTGTTGTTTTTTCAGTCACGGCAGGAGAAAGTTTCCGCCCTACTCCGGTTTCCGCCCAAGTCTCTCTCGATGAGAGGGAGGCCGCACTTCCAGGAGTCTACGAGGTCACCGATGTTTAAATAAAATCAAACGCTACACCTATAAACCCTGTGACGCGGGGTTGGTCGATCCTTGTTTTTGTTCGGCTAGGTACCGTTAGGGGGAGCCACTTGACTCGGTTAGAATTAATTAGCTACCTCTAGTGATATCTTCGAGTCAACCTGTTTTATGATGAAATAAAAACAATTATCTCTTCCCCATTTGCCAGACTCTAGTAGCAAAGGTAGAGTTTTTTTGGCTTTCTCCGTCTTTTTTCTCCGTCGGTGTGCGAACACGATTGCGTGCACGCGCGACTGCACGCGCACAAGAACTGGCGAGATATTTCTTAATTGGAATGTTTCACTAATCACTGTTAAGTACCCGATGAATCGTCCAAGTGTTGTAACCATTCTCTTACTCTCAAAGCCAACGCCTTTCATCTGCTGCTAACAAGTATGTACACAGAGGCGCGCGCACACGCACACACGCACAACCCGTCAACTGACCTAAGGGACCACCTGACTTTAGAAAACATTAAAGACAACCCCTTCGTACCGATTCGCCTTGTCTAGTTATAAAACCTCCGAACCTATCGGATAAGACTACCTTATATACTGACCAGCCGAGGTGGTAGCAGTGGGAGGAATGTATCCTGGTTCTGGATCCAAATCATAGGCATCGATCTTTATATTAACTGGACTTACAACCCCGTATATTGTTAAACAGGAAGTAGTGAAACCGCCGGAAGTGGATCAAACTCCCATCGAAAGTCAGCCTTTTCGTGGTTTGCGAATGTTTAGGATTTAGATCTAGATATTGATAATTGTAGAGCGAAAAGTTTGATATTTATATTTCATGAATAATTGGCTGTTTGTGGCATATAGTATAATGGTGTGTGTGTGTGTGTGTGTGTGTGTGTGTGTGTGTGTGTGTGTGTGTGAATTCAACTGATTTCTTCAGTCTGTTAAGCGTTTAGTCTCACTTCCGGTGACGTCACTTTGTCAAGGTTAAGTACGCATACATAATTGTAGTACACCAAGTCAGAATTATCACATCCAGACATGAAGATAGTGAACGGAATTGTGACTGCTACCTTAAACCTGTGTACAGTGAGGCAGTATCATTCACCAGACCTATCGCCTGTGTCCCGTGAACACTGAAATGTAGCACACTAAGCTAGAATGATCACGTGTATTCAGGCAGGTAGCACGCTTAAATATATGTTCCGCACATCTGTAGGAAGCCAGGATACCAATCCCAGGCTGTCTTCTGTGTACAGGACCATTGTAATGATCCTGTTTTATGACGACTTTGGTCCTCGTTGTAGGTTAAATCAGTAAACAGGCAGAGCGACCTCTAAAAGGTACTGAGCAGAAATAAATGATGAAACATCTTTAGGACATAGTCCAATCGAGGTTTGAACCCATGACGTGGAGGTCGCTGGCCAACCGCGCTACTAATTAGGCCATGAAGATGCCCTTTCCGTGAAAAGGAAGGAAGCACACAAATCACCAGACTACGTTTTGGGTGTGTGGGTGTGTGTGTGTGTGTGTTTGTGTACAGAAGGTGGCGCTTTCCCCCGGATGTACTGGAAGAGGGTAGCACATCAAGGCTGGCCAAATACTAGGATATACAACTAGAACCTTCTTTAGCATACAACAGTTACAGTAACAGCCACATTTACGTCGAATCACACACCATATATCGTCAACATCAGTACTTACCTGAACTCGCGGAGACACAACAACTCAGAATCCAATGACGACATCTTTATAGGTCAAACGAGCCGCCATTTTTTAAACATCTTTCTCTCTCACAGAGAAACACAAAACCCGTCAATACCACATCTACAGCTAATCATATAATTGTCGTCATTCAATAAAACAAACACCCAAACGGCCAACGATCCAACGATGACGACATAATCATCCTTCCTGACCGTACTGCGTGCTGTTCCCCGCAATACGCTATATATAAAACGGTATCAGATGTCGTCTGGATGTGTTACTCGAGTCCTATCCCGGATGATAGACATTTCTCCGACATGATTTATGTATGCCTCGAAGGATATAGCGCATCGGTGGTACGTAAAACACGGAGAGTCAGCCACCAATTGTTGTCGAGGTCCGTATACAGACCGGCGCACGTGTTATTGTTATTGTTCTAGTCCAACGTGCACCGCGAACGGAAAGAACACGTCACAACCGGTCCACTTATGTGTGTGTGTGTGTATGTATGTATGTATACGTGCCCGGGCAGTGCGTGTGTGTGTGTGTGTCTCGTTGTCCTGGTGGGTTCCAGACCCTCCGTTTGAACGTTCGTTTCAGGATGATCTGAACAACTGACAGCAGCTTATTACCACCAACGCCCTCCACGCAGTAACTCGATGGCTAGTGAGCACCAGCTCCCTCTAGCGGCAACAGCAGTTACTAATACTCCTAGACGGAAGGAAGGCATTAACATCTCTCTCTCTCTCTCTCTCTCTCTCTCTGTGTGTGTGTGTGTGTGTGTGTTCTGATACACAACAATTCCCAGTCAGTGTGTCAGTCCTGTCTATGTATTATGTCCTACGACTACCAGCTTCCAGACGGAATGCTCTTCCGTGCAGTACTACAGCACTGTACGTCATCAAGGTTCTAACTGTCGTCCCGTTGGCCTGACCTCGTAACATTCTCCCACACGCACACGCACACACACACGGAGTTGACACACACACACACACACTCACGGACGGAGGAGAGTACGCGCCAGGGTCTCATTATCCACGAAGCAATATTCTCTTCTGAAACCTTGAATAACCATAAAATACCCATATTATTGATCCGCATGCAGATGCATCACAATAGCTGAGCTACAGTGATGGTGTCTGAGGGCCGGGTGGGGGGCGGGTTCGGATGAAGTAGAGGTATTAGCGGGTGGACATGAATCGGGCTAGGAGCGGAGTCGGTGGTGGGGGAGACCGTTATGGTCAAGCGAAATGATGAGCGGATGTACTTCACACTTTGCTTTCAATACGGCTCCCGGGTAGGTTTCTCCCCCCCCCCCCACACACACACACACGCCATGCTCTTTCTGTCAGCTATCAGATACTCGTCCCATTGACATGGGGACTTTCTTCGGAATAACAACAACAACACAACACGTCTCGTAATGAACAACAACAACAACATTGATAAATCCAAGCGAACGAAAACTTAGAACATTCGTTTCGCAAACAAATAAAATGATAGATATTTACACCTAATAATATCACACGTCTATAATACATAGAAATGTCTGATCACCTCTCTCTCTCTCTCTCTCTCTCTCTCTGCGTGCGTGCGTGATTGTTTTTACTTTTAATGCGAAGACAACCAACCAAGTTATAACATGATATATTATTTTACGTTAAGCGTCGAGTTTTTCTTTTTGACAACCAACATTTGACAAAGATGGTGATGATGATGGTGGTGGAGACGATGATGATGATGATGATGACGACAATAGTAAACATTTAACCATTTAACCCACACCAGCGCAAACCATTCGAATACGGTTTACAGTAAACCCTCTATATATATACAGATATACACAGCGTGATATTACGTAATTTCACTGTACAGCGTCTTTGGCTGGACTCGTGTTGGTAATGACGCTTTATTAAATCTATATTAGTAATAATAATATTACTAGTATTATCAAGCCGAATACCTCTCCCGTAGAAAGCTCAGTCCCCCTCCCTCCCTATTTGGTGGTAGTGGTGCTGCTGATGATGATGATGATGTTTGATGGCCACTTTTGTGCACATGGCGGGCTACGTGGGACGAGCGACCTCCAAAGGTAATGAAGCGAAGTGAAAGATGAAAACACCCTTCAGATATGCCCACGCCGAGATTCGAACACGGGTGGTGGTGATCTGTGATCCAGCGCACTACCAGTTAGTCCCTCCCTATTTGGTGATGTTGGTCATACCTCAATACTTATCCAACCGATCACAAAACGTCCGTCTTAGAGATGCTAACAAGTGACGCCTTGACACAAGACACCACAAGGTGACATCTTCAAAATGGTGTCCTACCCATCAATAAGCATTAGGAGGAGAAAAAGTCGATACAGCGAGCGGATAGCCTCAATGTCGGCCTCCTGATTGCATTTGACGACCAATTACTGGCCGATGATAACCATTAATGACGATCCGGGTGAGCCCGATGAATCATCTAGCGCCTAATGAGGTCAGTGATCTCGTTAACGTCGCCGTGACGTCTAGTGGTAGTACAGTCTTAAAGGGTCGGTGTGATCAGGGGAAGCTGTACGCTGTAGAAGGGAACACGGATCACGTACACATTGACAGCAGGCTGACATCGGTAGAGTAGAACCCGATCACAGCGACCACCTATACAAAACGCCCATCCGACTAATCCAGTCGAGTGGTGTCGCACGTTTGTCCGCAATAAATAAAGGGTGGCCAAGAATTTGTTTCGAGTGATTAGTTGGTCGCATTATGGAAGTTACTGGGTTGGACGGATTATAGGGGTTCTACTGTATATACCAGTTCGTCGCATTAGGGAGGTTACTCAGTTGGACGGATTATAGGGGTTCTACTGTATATACCAGTTCGTCGCATTAGGGAGGTTACTCAGTTGGACGAATAATAAGGGTTACACTGTATATACCAGTTGGTCGCATTAGGGAGGCTACTCAGTTGGACGAATAATAAGGGTTACACTGTATATACCAGTTGGTCGCATTAGGGAGGCTACTCAGTTGGACGGATTATAATGGTTCTACTGTATATACCGACCGTGATGAACTTACAACTACGTGTCCTAACTTAGTCCACTTTATCAAAGGCTTCTTGTAATACCTCTTGTAACAGGCAACATCATCATCATGATCACAATATTTATCACCATCAATACTATCATCATCATCATCATCATCATCAGCCGTTGACATTGTTATAGAAATGTCACACGCCAGACTGTTTGTAGATATAATTATTATACTGATTGGTGAATACCTGTGGGGGGGGGGTAGGTGACTACTAGAACGGGGCTCCGTATATACAGGCAGATAGATCTAAGTCAGGCAGGTATAGTGAGCTCCGGTGGCCTAGCGGTTAAGAACTCGGCACTTGGTGCCAACGGTCGCAGGTTCGAACCCCGTAAGAGGTCGAAACTTTTCCAGGGATTAATTTCTCGGCTCACTACATCGTGGGTGGCTGACCACGTTAAATGGCCCTGCCGTCTCCACTGAATTATTTAAAATAAAGGGGGACGTTAAATACCCCATAAGGACGTAAAACACTCTGGCAGTGACCACCCTCATGGTATTTCGGCTCCATCTTTCCGTACTGCTCCCCTGTGAGTGGTGGGGGAGGAGGTTTCTCAACCACTCCAACATAGAGGCTGTGCTGATTAAGCGACAACCTGGGGATTCTCCCCAAACAACAAAACCAAAACCAGTCAGGCAGGTCGGTGACAGGACAGACAGGCAGGCATACGGACAGACGGACGGACAGACAGACAAACAGACAGGCAATATACTAACAAACGGAGATATTCGAGAAGAGGGAAAGAGGGGATGGAGTATGAATCTGACGGACTGACTCGTTGAAGGAAGAATAGATGGACTAGCAGGGATGGCTGGATGGCTGGATGGATGGATTGCCTCTGCAGTAGTTATAAGAGACCCGTGTTACCAGATCCAGGCCCAAACATTCAATCCCGAAGAAATAGATTAAATATTATTTTGAATAATAGTTTACCTTGCTTTAAACAGACATCGACTTTAAATGTACCGAAAAACTTCGCATGCACACGCACGCACGCACGCACGCACGCACATACTCTTAGCCCATAAACCATTATCCCATATCGTCGTCCATGTCACCCCAGGTGGTAGTCAGTCTGGAACCAGGCAGATCAAGGTACTACCTATCTGATCCGGATACACCTGGTAGAAGTGATCTATACGAAGTGGTCAGTAACAGGAGCATTGGGCATGCCAAACATGACAGCTACATCATACATACTCTCATCACCGTCTATCCAGACAACACGGATCCCTCTGACCACTGGATACTGGTAGAGTCCGGACATCAATCAGAACGGCGGTGCTATCCAGGAATTTCAGAATTCGTGATATGCGAATGATGATAGCGATGGACGGGAATATCTAAAATATACATCCGCAATTTAGCTCCGGAAGCGTTGTCTCGATGATCCGTACGCTCTCTACCTGGCGTATCCTGCCACCGGAACAGCACAGCTGTCCTGGATCAAAGCGTTCTCCGGGCACTTATTCGATATTGTTCATTTCCTTCCGGATCAACGCCGTTCCAGCTTCCGAAAACATCAACACGCCATCATGATGCGCCAAGAATATGTTTACTAGACATTAATAAATGGTTTATCATCTGATACACCCGGAATGTTTTCCTCTCGCATTAACGGCCATTTTATCCGAAACCTGATACGGATCCCAACAGTCAAAGGAGCGCATCATCTACCCAATAGGCAAATTAAAACATCAGAATCAACAATAGACTTAAAGTCTCTGCTCAACAAATCGTGGGGGTGGAGTCGAAACGTCATATCGAAGCCGTTCTAATAACCGCACACCCACCGGATGAGCTAAACATACGTACGGTACCATCTCTGTATGTGGTTTACTACCCAAATTTGGTCGCAGAAAGCTCCACAAAACGACGGAACCGAGATACTCACAGTAGTAAATACACATACACTCGACAAGGTAATACGTGAATATGCACTTAGAATGACATACTGAATAACTTGTGAGCCTCGAATTATTTAAGAGCTATCACTATCGAAGGATCTCATTAGCATATCCGATCGCAAATATCCCACGCAAAAGGCGGATCAAGAGTAAATCTAGGAATCCAATAAGTGGTGTGCGCTTATTAGGTCAAAATATATCTCTCTGTATATGTATATATATATATATATATATATATATATATACACTCAATTGGACTGTCAGCATTAATACGGGAATAATTTTACCAGTGAGTTCTATAAGCCATCATTCTCTAACTGATATGTCAGGTTCGAATTTCGGCCTGGGCATATCTGAAGGATGTTTCATCTTTGAATTCGCTTCATTACATTTGGATGTCGCTCGGCCCATTTAGCCAACCATGTGCACAAAGGGGGCCGTAAAACATCAGTCATCAATCAATTGTCGGATATTTCGTCTGTTGTCATCAAACAAGTCGGCACACACCATCAGTACACCCTCATAAATAGATTACAGTAATGACGTAGAACTCCGGGTTACTCGGTGATAAAAATGATAAACAGAAATAGGAGAATCACACACAGTTCGTTCGAATTAATCGACTTCCAAAATGGTAACCGATACATCGGAGTCTGGCTCATTCCGCCATAAATGAGTTAATCCTGATTGGCAGGATCGAATGTGGTATAACGCGTACACAGTTAGAAACGGAATAATTCCGGTTGATGACAACAGATGACCATTAGCATAGGTTTATATATCCATAACGGCTTGGGGGGGGGGGTCATGTAGCGAGGGGGAATATTCTTAACATGACCGTCTTTAGATCAGCAAGGACGCCTCAGTTGTCTAACTGGTAGCGTCGTGGACCACTACCAGTCGAGTTCGAATCTCGACGTAGGAATATCTGAAGGGTGTTTCATCTTTGAATTCGCTTCAATACATTTGGATGTCGCTCGGCCCATTTAGCCTACCATGTGCACAAAAGTGGCCGTAATACATGGATCATCGTTATCGATCATCATCTTTACATCAGCAACGTCGGTAAAGTAAGAAAATGCTACAAAACTGTAACAAACCAACATTAATTTGTATTCGCTGTCTGTAAAAGTATCAGGTGTCACTATCTCTAACATCAGATGATACAGGCTGAGAAATGTGATAATTGTTCTCAGAAAAAGACAGAACGAGATGAAGATCGAACGAAGACACCTTTTATCGCCTACCCCTCCCCGGCATTTCATGTCTGTCTGTCCAGTAAATATCTGCCCATAAATATTTTACGTCATTCATTAATCCGGGTGTAATAAATCCAGATGTGTTCGCCGAGCTGCATATCTGGTGCTTCCGAGTGGTTTCAGTCGTAACCGGAACAACGGCGTTTCATTAATCCAGAAGCGGGCGGGCGGGAGGGTCGGGTTGGGAAAGCCCTTTCGCCGGGGCCCCCGTCTAGAGGACGCAAGATACGGAATAATCAATACGAACCGTCCCGACACCTACTGGAACATTTTGTCAATTGGGAGGGCGCCACCAGTCGGAAGAATCTTTCAATAAGCGGGCATAATGTGCCGCCATAAAGCAATAAAACCTTAAAAGGACACCAGTTATGGGCCGAGAAGGTGTCACTTAATACCAACACCTGGACCATTCTAATAGTGGAGCGGCTCCCCCCTTCTAACCAACCTCGCACTAAACAGCCCAAGACACATCATCATCATCACAACATCCCTCGACCAGAGACCAATCAATATTCTGCTTCTATGTCCTGCCATAAAAGTTTAATGGCACCCAAATGAACTTATTTGAAAAACAGATTTTTCCTTTCCCTCCAGACTTGAATGTGATTTGGTCGACGAACGCCGAGATGGGTCGTGGAATTTCAAGTAGGTATCTGTTATCTAAAGCCGGGGGGGGGGGGAGGATGCTTATTAGGATGTCTTCGATGAGGCGTATTGTTAATGTTTGTACAGACAGATAGAACATTTTGTCATGTGACCGATAAAAACGTCAAAGTTCTCAGATATTACAAATAGTTATTCCCTAAAAAAAATGCTTCAGTAATTCCGCCAAAATATAATTATTAATACAAACACCGTCTTATAAACTAATAAGCGTAATCCTGGCAGAGATATAGAAACGAGGCGGAAACACGTGCCGCGTTTTGCTTATTTGTAGTACAAGTAATAAGATACGGGAGTAAAAACGATACCGCTACTGTATTCATGGCCCCAATTCGGTACGCAGCCAATAGCACCTGATGCAACAGCAGCAACAACAACAGCAATATTGACAATAATAAAGGTGTTCACATCTGATCTTCCCTAATTTTCAAAACATTTCTATTTATCATAATTGTGTGACAGTACGTCAAATATGACAGATAATAATAATAATAATAATAATAATAATTACAAAACTTCTATAGCGCCAGCCTAGTACAGGGGTTGGGCAAACTCACAGTCCAGGTACGATGCAAATTTCATCAACAATGACCAGATGACAACAATAATAAATAATAATAATAATAATAATCATACCACACACACACACACACACAGAGAGAGAGAGAGAGAGAGAGAGAGAGAGAGAGAGAGAGAGACAGACAGACAGACAGACAGACACACACACACACACACACACACAAGTGCCGGATACCGTTTTCTATCCCGTTTCAACATCTATTAATCATGTCGAATGATCCTCGAAGACTGGGAACCGATTAAAGAATATATTAAAATGTATTCAACATTAATAAACAATTAAAACTCCACTTATTCAACACCCTATTGAAACATTCAATTTACTTATTCATTCATGAAATTATTATTTACTTTTGTTTACCCGTACGTTCATTCAACGTTCATCCCAATTCCAATCACAAGTCTGATAGGGAAGACCGGCCCCGAACTTCCTGAATACAGATGGAGCACTAGCTCTGAAGAGGTACCCCGCACCTTCCTGTGTGCAGAATAAACACCCGACTGAATGTACAATAATTACCGTATAAAATATTCAAGCGGCGGCCCGTCGCAGACGGTGGCCACTCGACATCCGTAAATATGTACAGCCACGGGATCGGCTCGGCCAACAGTAGTCCGGATGTGAGAAGATCTCGTAAACGAGACTGGGCCAACTAATTACCATAACCCACAGCCAGCTAGCTAGCTTCACCAGTCGGTTGTATCTAACCGCAGGTGGCCAGTCGGTGGTTAGGAACCAAACAGAGGTCTAGAAGTAACAGTGGAGGTAATATGGTTTGTATAAACATGATTAGGAATTGGAACTGGGTACACACACGAGCTTGGACTATTTCCTCCATGGTAACCGGGTACTCGGCGGAAACGTCCACAAACCATACTCTTTGGCCATTCTTTGGGATAATTTCATTCCATTGTAAATTATACAATTCATTATTAAAACTGTAGATGTGGTTAATTATAGCCATTTAATATAATACGTTTCTCGGAATTGAGAATTTATATATATTTTCACACGCAGAAAAACGGATCCCGATCAGCAAGTAGCTCCCATATAAGGAATCTGTATGAATATTTTCACTCAGAAGTCACAGATCACAACCACCTCAGTTCGAATCTCGTCGCGGGCATATCTGAAGGGTGTTTCATCTATGACTTCGTTCCATTAACTTTGGAGGTCGCTCGGCCCATTTAGCCTACCACGTGCACGCAAGTGGCCGTAAAACATCAATCATCATCGTCATCACCCATCAGGCATCTTTATCTACTGACATCATAAATATGTGTGTATGTGTACTGTTTTGGTATAGTTTCCCCTCAGTTCCGTATGTAACGTCACAACACTCTGCATACCAACATTGAGCATGCGCGCATATTTTGCTGTATAATTAATTAGCCACGTGGTAGCCAGCTCAAAGTGATCCGTGTCAACACAAAATTATTTCGGTGTTTTTCAAGATGTAAGTGACAGAGTGACTAATACTGCCAATACAAGTTACTGTTATTAAATTACGCAAGCTAAATGAGCCGAGCGACCAAAAGGATGTAATGGCGCGAAGTGAAAGGTTAACCACCATTTAGGCACAATTTGGACTGGATTTGAACCCTGGCAGCAGTGTTTTGTAACCAAACGCACTACCAGTTTGGGCATGTAGAATCTATCACATGCTCTACCCGGTGTATTATGTAACAGACATCTCTCTCTCTCTCTCTCTCACTCTCTCTGTGTGTGTGTGTGTGTGTGTGTGTATTTTCACGTGTTGTTATTATTATTATTGTTATTGTTGTTGTTGGTTTATTTAGCCTAGGCACTGATCGCAGCTGGGACATAATGACCGAGGAGCGACTCCCTAAATAAATCAATCCCCGAACACACGTACGAGCCAGATTCGAACCCATAACTGAGAGCTTTGCAGCACAGTACTCTTAGCCATTTTCATCTATGTACAGTATATATATATATATATATATATCAATATTTGTACTCATGGATAGTCGATGTTTCCAACGTGCTATGCTTTGCTCCATTCACCTGGCAGTGATCTGGATCGTCATGGATTAGCCTACCCACCTATGATATGTTACTAATAGAGTACAATCATCTGGGAGATGAGATGTAGCTAGCTCGGTGGGGTGGACTGGCGGGGGGGGGTGAATATCATAAAGGGGACTAGAAATCAATTCTTAAAAGAGAATACACGTGAAGCACCCGAGTGAATGAGAGCGATTGGTTTATTTAGCAGTAGTCACTCACATCTGGGACATTCCATGAATACAGGTATTAGCCAGATTCGAACCCACAATCCGAAGGTTTGCAACGCAATGCACTACCGGAACAGTGAGTGAGTAAGTGAGAGAGTGGTGTTTTATTTAGCTTCAGCGATCGTCATACGCGACACATCTGGCGGCGGGGTGTCTCCACAGGAAAACAACGGACGGACACAGGTAACACGGGGATTGAAATCTCGGTGTACGGGATCCAGAACGGAAATGGTCCTTCGAACAAAACAAAAAACATAGTCTATGCGCTTCAACGGTCGAATATGGAGCGGGTTACTATCTCCGGTAGTAAGTCGCAAACGCATCATCATCATCATCATCATCGCCGCGAGAAACAAACTATTCATCCATTCTGCCATCTCTCAATCCATCATTTCCCGGCCGGTGCGAGCACGCATCGGCGAGGATTCGTAAACAGAAATGGCCGAAAGGTGACGAACAACAAACAGATGGTGCGAACAAATAAACACCGCCGAATAATGGCTATCAACAGTGGATGGTAGCGGGCTGTCCATCCTCAACTGACGCGCTGACTGACAGATAGAGAGACACATACGAGAAGAGAGGTCAACAGACGCGGTGACATATGAACCCGATAACCCCTCAGCTATGAAAACAAGAAGCGGCTAGTTTCGGCACTCTGGGTACGACGTTTCATATCGTCGTCATGGATACGCAGCTACGTTGTACCGTTTTATCGAGGGTACAACTTTACCGTGTCACCGACAGAGTCAGCCATTGTTGTTTTGGTTTAGAAAACTTACATCGCTTTATCTTTGTTTGGTAAGTGGAAATTTTGATAGGTGTGGGGGGAGCGCCGGAAGGAGGCCGATGGCACGTATCATCGGCAGAACTGGCAGCTTACGCGAGGAGGGGGGGGGGTGAAACTTGGCACACGGCCAGATAACTGATTTAATATTCACCGTTTAATCAACGCCTGCCACGCACAGCGGCCATTAAAGATATGACGACACGAAAACGAACGCGAAACCGATGACGATAAAGTTCGGTATCACTGGAATGAACAAAATAGCGGAGCAAATAAATTAATTTGTTCGCGGATAAAAAGTTAAAGGCTGCGGTGGGAGGGGGGGGGTTCTCTCCCGACCGCAGATGCATTAGTAAAATTAGCAATTCAAATCACGTTTGATAGAATCTCCGGCGAATAACAGCGTCGAGATAACTAAATAATGAATACTGTGGCTAAAGTGGGAACGTTTTCTCTCTCTCTCTATGTCTGTGTGTGTGTGTGTGTGTGAAGAAACTGTATTACAACAATTCAACTGGCAAGACACACACACACATATCGGTGCCAGTCAGTGTTTCACTGACTGATGAGTCGTTCAGACGTAATAATGATGTATAGATTTATGGTAGTCTACACGTTTCTTTGAATGTACATATCTTAATAATTTGAACCACACACACACACACACACGGGAGTGTGTGTTCAGAACGACACAATGAAGATATGAACACAAGTAAAGCATACGTTGTTGATGTCCAAAAACAGAACGTTCTACACTCCAATCATCTCATAATTGCTTGCTCCCGATTATAAAGGTCACTGTGAGGTCAGGCTTTGGCTACGGGCACCTCCCCTATTAGTAAGTCTTTCGATACAGTGACCACCGTACAGCTGATCAAAGACCCCCATGGTGCTGCCCCCTATGGTCGCCAATATATAACATGTCAAGCCATCATTCTCTGACAGCTAATTATAAACTAATTTAGTCAGTGATCGTCGTACTAATACAGAAGATATACTTAGCTGCCAATAAATGTTGACGATAAGTGGCGGTGAAAGAAATTACAAAAATAGGTTGATTAATACAAAATTAGTGTGGCGCTTAAATCTGATACACCATCTTCGAAATGAATTACTCAAATGAATTACTCAAATACACCTTCGGTGACAGCTTTATTGCAACAATCTTCAGAGGCGGTATATAAACCTACTCAAAGGAACTGTCTATTAAATATTTCATTACATCACGTTCGGCTAGTTTACGACACTCTCTGTACCCATCGGCATTCAAATCACAAACTTCGGTTTTATTTTTGTCAAATATTTTCTTGCGGACCCGAGATCTGGGTCTGCGCGGATATTTGCGACAAAAACGCTGTTGCTTAGATGGAAACCACGTTAAAGGCAGAAAACCCACAACAGTACCCACATCTTATTTCTGATGCGAGCCATTCTCATAGAATGACTCGATTAATTCATATTGAATCCATCGTGTTAATGCGTATCATTCTTTTGTGGCCAACCGTTTACTGCTACTTAATACAAAGTACCCAAGGAGTTCAAAAATCAAATACCTTGTATTTTCCCTGTCTTATTTAAGAAATTTTCCTGTGTATTGTGTGCAAAAATTACATGTTGAATGAACCTTTTTTTAGTGACGCGGCCTCCATCCACCCCTAATACTATAAATTTGCAACGAAAACATAAATATTCCCAGTGTTTTCCCTTAATTTTTCGACATTTTAAAATTCACTGTGTTCTCCCTGCAGGTAAAAATTTCAAGTGATTTCCCCTGTTTTCCCTACTTTCCCTCTGCTGTGGGTATCCTGTAATATGCATTTACAGCTCAGTATATTAGCAAAGAGCCCAATGCCAGTTTAGAACTACTCAGCTAACACTCGAACCCATTCAGTTAGCCATTTATGTCTCATTCTAAACTGGGATTTGAGAAAACGAATCCAATATTACCAGCACAAATCTGATCTCACTAACTAACTCACGATCACGCGCGCTTATTCTGTCAGGCAAGCGATAAAAACGAAATGAAGTTGCGTGCATCTTTAAATTGTCTTCAGTTCACCCTTTTTTTGTTTGTTGTTTTTCGGCGAGTAGCTGTTCCCAGCTGTCATACGAGCCGAACTCCCCAGACAATCAGCGGCCTGTCGGCCATGTGGTCACCATGGTGACAAGAAGAAACTGCTATCCGACAAGGCAACATGATCTGGTGGAAAGACTTCCCCGGATTACGTCTGCCAGATCGCCGGGATGACAAATTTAGCCAAATCCTCGCCCAACCAGACAGGGAACGGACGAACCTCTCTGCATAACAAATGAAGGCAGAGAGAAACCCTAGCGAACGCGTTACCACAGTTCGGCATCCACAGCAGTAATTTGTATAGCCAAGCCAAAGCGCACGCAAAAGGGGATGTTTCCAGAGAAACCTCGCCAAGCCGTTCTTCCGAAATGTTGCCATGACTTCTCCAGGCCAGATATTTCCAGAGCAAACAGTCCCGGGGACAATAACGACTAAAGGGGATCGACCATCTTAAAATCACCCGACGCTGCACCCGGTTAATCTAACAGGAACACGAAGTATAACATCCAGTACTGTTCTGGGTGGTCTGAGCTCCCAACAGCGGCTACGTAGATGATCCAGAGAGCGACCTGTTGATCCGGTCCAAGTTTTCCCATTATAACCCAACCACAGTTAGTAACGGAAAACAGGTCTTACTCAGCCCCCCGTGTTTGGACACTACAATACACACTTACTACCTTGTTACACATGTTTTACAGCAGCACGGTACACCAAAGGGGCGGAGCGTCTCCTAAAGGGCAAAAGGGCTAAGTGAAAGACGAAACATCCTTCGTATATAGCTGAGCCGCTGTTTGAATCGGACGGAGTACTAGAGGTCTGTGTCAGTCCGCTCTACCAGTTAGTTATACCACGGACACGCCTCCGTTCGTTAAACACGTAGTGCCCGTTAGTTATCCGTGTAACACTTTATTGGTTAAATATAACAAACTAACAGTTCTAAGTTAGCTGATGTTTGGAATAGTGTATCGGTTCAACCGATACACTATTCCCAATGCCATTTGGGTATCATTTGCTCACAAATCGGCTGGTTCTTATAAGACGTTCTGTAGGTTCGCGCGGCAGTTTGCTGGTTCTTGTAACGCGTTCCTGGCTGCTGTAACAATGTGCTAGTTCGCAGAACAATTCATCGGTCGATATCACACGTGATACGTTGATTGGTGTAACAATCTCTACGTTCTTGTAACAATCCGCTGTAGCCGTCTACAGCGCGATGATGCCTCGGCGGCCATTCTTTACCCGGCGGTTACAGATCGAGAGATGGGTGGTGGGTGCGACGACCACCCACACAATATTCCTCGGCTTATTGTAACTGTAACAACACCCGACGGCCAGCCAACTAATTCAACCATCTGTGCCCATGGCCTCACTGTATTGACACAGATGGCATAACCTAGTTCCACGGAAGAGATTCCTGGATCGGCGCTCGGGCAGACAAATATGCGATATGGCAGGCCAACCACAACATTGAACCTACATAACGGAAAATCCGGCTTGTATTAATACAAGGGCTTTATGACGAGTTGGTCGGCACTGTCGGGCTATATCAACCCTGGATCCAGGCTAACCACAGTATTACGCAGTATATATCGCACGGGACGGACCGCGGATGGAAGGGGGAGGGGGCGTATGGAGCGGCTAAGCGTATCAGATGTGGTTTACTGTGTGATAACCGTAATACAAAAATTTTTATTTAAGCCATTATTCGCCGATTACTCAATAGAACATCCACAATAACACACACACACACAGAGATAGAGGGGGGTAGGTATAATGTATACTACACTACATAATGTATACCTGTAAGGATAACTGTGTACATCATTCAGGCCAATATTGTATTGTCTGTTAACTAAAAATAAACAAAACATACTCCAACAACAACTAAACTATATCATGTTGTTATGTGTCAGCCTAAGGTAGGGGTTTTTTATATATATATATATATATATATATATATATATATAATAAAATAACTATAAACACACACCCACTATATATATATATATATATATATATGCCGGTACAATCTCCATAGCAAACATATGTACAGAGTAGGGCCACATATATTCCGTACACATATGTACTTATTACGCATTTTATATACACTAAAATCCGTATACATGCAATACGTACACAAACATAGTACACAGATGTACACAGCAACACAAGAATGAACCACGTTACAACATCATCTTAAAAACCTAGCATAACACATATATATATATATATATATATATATATACATATATATATATATATATATATATATATAGACCAGGTAAATATTTCTCACATTCAACAACCTACAGCTTCTAGAAACGATCATCTTCACTTGAGTATAAATAAATAATATTTAGGTGAGAAACTAACCATCTGCACGTTATTAAATGTTGATATAATTTATCTTTGTTATCAAGTCAATGATAGCTTTGTTTGAATATCTTTATCTCAGGTCGGCTTACCACAATACTATGTAGATAGGTAGTTAGCGGGGTGCCTGGAACGAGGTAAATGTGTCAGATTTAAAATACTAGACATTTTTATTGTCTACTTATTCTCTTCTCTTCTTTAAGTCTAGCCGTTAAGTCTAAATTATATTATGTGTTTTGCCAATCTAATGTGTTTTTTTAAACTGTGCTATATACATTACTGTGCTTTATATTTCTTTTTACCACGTGTTATATGTGTTATATGTTTTACTGTATTGTATGTTTTATTGTGTTATATGTTTTACCGTGTTATATGTTTTATTATAGTATATGTTTTACTGTGTTATATGTTTTATTATAGTATATGTTTTACTGTATTATATGTTTTATTATAGTACATGTTTTACTGTGTTATATGTTTTACTGTGTTATATGTTTTACTGTGTTATATGTTTTACTGTGTTATATGTTTTATTATAGTATATGTTTTACTGTGTTATATGTTTTATTATAGTACATGTTTTACTGTGTTATATGTTTTATTATAGTACATGTTTTACTGTATTATATGTTTTATTGTGTTATATGTTTTACCGTGTTATATGTTTTATTATAGTATATGTTTTACTGTGTTATATGTTTTATTATAGTATATGTTTTACTGTATTATATGTTTTATTATAGTACATGTTTTACTGTGTTATATGTTTTACTGTGTTATATGTTTTACTGTGTTATATGTTTTACTGTGTTATGTTTTATTATAGTATATGTTTTACTGTATTATATGTTTTATTGTGTTATATGTTTTACCGTGTTATATGTTTTATAATAGTATATGTTTTACTGTGTTATATGTTTTACTGTGTTATATGTTTTACTGTGTTATATGTTTTACTGTGTTATATGTTTTATTATAGTATATGTTTTACTGTATTATATGTTTTATTATAGTATATGTTTTACTGTGTTATATGTTTTACTGTGTTACATGTTTTACTGTGTTATATGTTTTATTATAGTACATGTTTTACTGTGTTATATGTTTTATTATAGTACATGTTTTACTGTGTTATATGTTTTATTATAGTATATGTTTTACTGTATTATATGTTTTATTATAGTACATGTTTTACTGTATTATATGTTTTATTATAGTACATGTTTTACTGTGTTATATGTTTTACTGTGTTATATGTTTTACTGTGTTATATGTTTTACTGTATTGTATGTTTTACTGTATTATATGTTTTATTATAGTATATGTTTTACTGTATTATATGTTTTATTATAGTACATGTTTTACTGTGTTATATGTTTTACTGTGTTATATGTTTTATTGTGTTATATGTTTTACTGTATTATATGTTTTATTATAGTATATGTTTTACTGTATTATATGTTTTATTATAGTACATGTTTTACTGTATTATATGTTTTATTATAGTACATGTTTTACTGTGTTATATGTTTTACTGTGTTATATGTTTTACTGTGTTATATGTTTTACTGTATTGTATGTTTTACTGTATTATATGTTTTATTATAGTATATGTTTTACTGTATTATATGTTTTATTATAGTACATGTTTTACTGTGTTATATGTTTTACTGTGTTATATGTTTTATTGTGTTATATGTTTTACTGTATTATATGTTTTATTATAGTACATGTTTTACTGTGTTATATGTTTTACTGTGTTATATGTTTTATTGTGTTATATGTTTTACTGTGTTATATGTTTTACTGTGTTATATGTTTTACTGTATTACATGTTTTACCCTGTTACATATCCGTTTTACCCTGTTACATATCCGTTTTTGTGCGCTGTATAGGTTTTACTGTGCTACACGTTTTACCGTATTACATGTTTTACTGTATTACATGTTTTACTGTGCTACAAGGTTAAGTATTTACTGTTAATGTTATACAGTTTACCATGCTACACATTTTACCCTGTTACATATCCGTTTTACCCTGTTACATATCCGTTTTACTACGCCATATTGGTTTTATTGCCCTACACTATTTTGCTCTACCAGCAGTTGGTCTAAACAGTCGTCTAAATCCGACGTCCATTAGAACCAAACTGGTCCCTGGTCCTAGTCCTAATCCGGTCGGTCCATTTACGGTACTACATCACTTCCGGTCTGTAGCTGGCCAGGTCGACAGTATTTTAATTATTTCAGTCTTAACCGAGGAATCCACATCCGGGAATCTCTCGTAGTTCAGCTGATTATCCACATCCATCTCCCGACTTGTGCCCATTCACTTCTACTTGAATGGATTAACGTCAAGCTGTGGATCACTTTAAGTAAAAACATATGCAAACCGTCCGGATGGGAGAAGGTTCTGTATGGGATGGGGGTGATCCTGACAGGCAATTCCCCCACCTCATGTTTGCTGTGTACAGAATGAGGCGGAGAGCGGGTCTGTTTGGTGCCATAAGCCGATAACAGGCCAGTCCATAAACCATATTAGCTTGCCAATAGTGGACAATGGTATGGACTGTCCAGCATCCCAGAGTCCATATTGTCATGGACTAATATGGTTGAGTCCGAATAAACGTTAAGACAGTAGATTAAATGTTGTTGTTTTATGGCCATTTTGCGAGCATTGTAGGCTAAATGGGTCGGGCGACTTCCAGTTGTAATAACGCAAAATAAAAGATAAAACACCCTTACTACATAGCCCAGGCAGGATTTGAACCCAGATGCTTGTAGTATGTAGCTAACCACATTACTAATTAGGCCATGAAGGCGATCTGTACAGCAGATCAGACCTGTCTACAATGGAGTACGGACAGTTGCTCACCGGACAGTTGCTCACCAAGCTAATGAAAAATTGGGCACTTGCTCACCAGTGAATTTTTAATTGGGAAAAAAGTGAATTTAAAATAAAACAATTAAATGATTTTTAATTCAGAAATATAATTCTTAGTATCCTATTACCTATATAATTATTTGGATGAATATTACCAATTATTAGGGGATTAAAGTTCAGCGTGATCAACATTTTATCATATTCATTATACAAATTTAGTGGTGAGCAAGTGTCCACTTTTTCATTTGCTTGGTGAGCAAGTGTCCGGTGAGCAACTGTCCTGTGAACAACTGTCCTACACCGGTACCGGTCAATACCACAGATACTATGTCACCATATTATGTCAATCCCGGCTTATAGTGCGCATTCCGTACTGGGTACCAGCACAAGCATCTTGAGTCACCATACCGTATCATTCTGACCCGGTAGTACAGAACGTTTACTGGTCAACTGTCGGTTCAATTCAGTACATAATAAATCTTTCCTTTGTTAATGTTCTCTATAACTAGTATGTGTGTGCGTGCGTGTGTGCGTGCGTGTGTGTGTGTGTGTGTGTGTGTGTGTGTGTGTGTGTCTGTTTGTGCGTGCGTCAACAGTAAAGAGAGCATTATCCCTTCAGTCGATAAAGAAAAGCCAGTCCATCCCTAATGACGGCCAAGTATGGGTTCATCATTTATGGGATCTCCGTGGGGACCAACATTAAACCCCCTGAACTAGGTGATCTATTTACTTTTAGATGTTTCTCAATCGGTTCCAGACGCCGGGGCACAACATCCTCGTTGAGATGGTCCCGCATTAAGACATAATTCTGACTTAATCACAATATAATAACATCATCTTCACTGCATGTCTGTCATCTAGCTGACAATATAAACAAACTAAATGAAATTATAACAATATTCCATATATATATATATATATATATATAATTTTTAAATAATCCATCAATAAGTGCTAAAAACTAAAGTTTAAGAGATTAAGACAATATTAGTCCATATCAGCCTAGTCTCTTCTCTACCCATTGATCAGTCCATCTTCGGTGTCCCCGAAACACAAGCCAAACCCCCAACTACATAGCTCCCTAGGTTACTGAGAAATAGAAACCCGCTCACTGCGTCAAAGAATGTATATGTATATATATATACGTATACAGCCTTTTCAGTAGGGAATAAAGTAGACGATCCCTTTACAAAAAGTAGGCATCAGCTCACCTGTGGCGGCCTGTAAAAACACGGCGACGCCATTGCCTCGGCATTGCTAAAGGGAGGTATGGTGGCGGGTGGGTGGGGACGGGCGGGGGGGGTTTAAAGGCTGGCCGTGGGATAGCGGTAGTCACACTAACACATTAGTGGCCCTTCTCCATTGGAAGTGGGTTGGGGCTCTCCCTTCAAAAAGTTGGGGAAATGGAGTATTTGGTGCATTCTAGGCCACTTTTTCGCCAAAACCAAAGTAGTCGACCGATTTTCTGCCGATAAAATAGGTGACGAGGGATTGTAAAATAGACGACGTATAGCGTCGGACGTCGGCTACTATTGAAAAGGCTGTGTATATTAGTCAAAAGTGTTATTATGAACTATTCGGCAGGACACGGATTATTAACGTATAGGCAATGATTCCACATTTTAATTATGTAAAAATATAAATCTTTATAATTTATCATTTCCCAATTACTTTGGGTGTATATTACATAATAAGTTATCGCTCCTTTAAACTATTACTTTTTCCTGTTGCTTTCAGTCCCATTACTTTACTGAATTCACAGTAGGTCCACATAGACTCAGTCGCCATACTGTTTTACTCTGTCACTCTGGTCCAAATGTAGACGGTCTATATTGACTAACGACAGACGTGACGTTTGGTCACCATACTGCCCCTGTTTGGACCTATAACACACAGCCGGTACTGTTAACAAACACACACACACACACACACACACACACACACACACACACACCCTGTTACCATATTACTTCCAATCTGTACACAGCCTGTATTGGTGGAGTACCGACAGTTGCTCACCGGACAGTTGTTCACCTGGACACTTGCTCACCAAGCAAATGAAAAAGTGGACACTTGCGCATCAGTGAATTTTTAATGAGAAAAAATTTAAAAAATTAAATGATTTTTAATTCAGAAATATATTTCTTAGTATCCTATTACCTATATAATTATTGGGATGAATATTACCAATCAGTAGGGAATTAAAGTTCAGAGATTATTTTATTTTATTAACATCATTATATGCATTTTT
This sequence comes from Paralvinella palmiformis, assembly GCA_025642065.1. NCBI lineage: Eukaryota > Metazoa > Annelida > Polychaeta > Terebellida > Alvinellidae > Paralvinella > Paralvinella palmiformis. Next base: position 748,048 of record JAODUP010000005.1, on the reverse strand, counting down.
TCTCTCATTAAAAATTCACTGGTTAGCAGGTGTCCACTTTCTCATTTGCTTGCTGAGTGGACACGGTGTTGAGTTGTTTAAACTCCGTACTCGTCACACCTGAGCCATTTAGGCAAAGGAAAGGGAAATAACAATCCTACAAATACAGGTAGCGTTTGTTTTAGAACATATTTATACGGTGCTTTAGAATGGATTATGGATTAGATCAGACATGGATTAGATCAGACATGGATTAGAACAGATTTCTTAGATGCTTACGCGTTTTTTTAAATAAACACGTCAAATGCTTCAAAAAAACACCATTGACGAATTGCTCAGGAATCGAAGAATTGGATACTCGGAGTACTTGGGAATAAATTCACGGATTCTAAATCTGGATGATGTCATTGAGTAACGCCAAATCTCTAATAAAATTATGAACTCAGAGGGAGGCATCTTTTGTATGAATTCACTCTTTATAATGCAGTCTGACTATCTGAGTTACTTTAATTAGACGCCTAGAATCTATCATGGTAATCAATTTCTAATTTCTGTTATCAATCAGTTAAATTAAATTCCATCTAAAGTGTAGCACTCTGAATCTCTAATTATAACATTAGGTCAATAAAGAAATACCTTATCTTGGAATTAGCCATAGACAACTAGAGTAGGCAACCCATTATCTGTAGTTTGGGGGGGGGGGGGGTAAATGGGTCGTAATCTCTTACTGGAATCATTAATAGGACTTATGAGTTTATAACTCACTGAATCAACAAAAACATTGTCCTATTTGCATAAATGACACCACCGGAAATTTAAAATTTAGCATAACTGTCTAGTGTGTTATATAAGGATCATCTGATATTGTTCAACAGCTGGATTATTATAGGGAATGTGTGTGTACGTTGGGGGAGGGTCGGTTGCTGTGGTGTAAAGATAGATTGTTAATTTGACAGATTTGAGCTTGTCAAAGGCTTTATGCTAGTCACGCAGAGTGACCCTCTGGTGTTTCTGTCTATTATCTATAGCCACGGAATGGACAATGTTGGTGTTTGTCTTCTTGTGAAGGGTCAAACTTCAGAGCCGCAGATGTTTAGATGTTGCCTGGACGAGCCCCCCGAGAAACTGTCCACCGGGCAGGATGGACACTGAGGGGCGTGGCCTGTAGGGCGAGCACCGGCCCCACAGCACCCCCGAGGGCGTCTCCACTGGTAATCAGCCTCTTTTGTAAGACGGCGCTTCTGAGCCGTTTGTACTGGCACCTTCAAACGATCCAGGCGGCAAGAATGTAAACGCGAACACGCTCAGCAGCGCCGGCAGTATGTCATGGGAATATAAGATATTACGCTAACAAAGTGAAGCTGTCAGGAATGCGTGAACCGTGACAACAGCAACACAAAGCGGCCTCCCCCATCAACAACAACAAAAAAATCGCACTCCTCCCCAAAACCAAAACACACCGGGGTCTAAATTCCATACACTTCCATCACAACCACCTCCTGAGAAATATCACTGTTCGTGTGTTGTGCGACAAAGGATCTGTTGTAGTATGAAACATTCCTACAGCCAGCTGTTGTTGTTGTTGTTGTTGTTATTTTTGTGGAGTTGTCTAGCTGATGTCACACAGTAGATACAACGTGTTACTTGGGGGAGACACTTGTACAAACAACTGGCCATAATTAGTCAATGTTCACACCTTGCTCATAGCCTCAGGCAGTCATGTGTGCCAAGCATCCTGTACTGGTCATCACGCGCACACGCACACACGCACAGAAAATAATGACAGCGGGCGCGCTTTAACAGACATACATTAAAATAAACGAACAGGGTCAACATACACCTGGATACGACCTACGGTTAGATATTTAAATTTTGCTAATAGGAAATATTATGGTGTTTTGATATAATGTTTTGATATAATGTAACAACATATTCTCATTACACGACAGTCAGTGCACACACACACGCGCGCGCGCACACACACTCTCTCTCTGACATTACAAAATAATTATATTCGGATTAATTTCTGGATAACACAGGATTGTTTGGGAAGTTTTCACCGGAAGCCATGTCCTGCAGGATTCATTACTGACCCTTGACCTTAGGCCATGCCTACACTAAGCACTAAGTGCTGAGGAATTCATTAACGAACTGATTGATGTGTTAATTAATACCTGTAGACAAGGATCAGTAGTAATTAATATCTGTCTTCACGCTAATTATTATAAAGGTATGCCATTATCTGGCCAGGAGTGATTAGCCTATCAATTCCAAAGATATAGCTGGCCAAAGAAAGAGCTTGCCTGCGTGCGTGCACATACACTCATACGCACACACACACACACACACAGAGTGAGGAGAGACACCATAGGCACCTTTCCTAAATGCTTAGAAACATTAAAACAAACTTTAACAAACCACACTTATACTGTACAGTCCAAATAACATAACACACACACACACACACACACACACATACATACACACACACAATAACGTCCATTGATATCCAGATTATAAGCTGGACAACAGGATCCCGGGGTCAGCAGACAGTCTGGAGCCAGGACGAGACATAATTACATGGCCAGCTGGATAGGCATCATCTGCTCAATCCATACATCCCTGAAGGGTCACTAAGCTAGTGATCCGGAAATAATGGCGTTTGCAATCAGGAAATGACTGACCAGTAAACATCATTCCGGATCAGCTGAAGTGCTGATAGAATAATGACACTGGCAGGTAAACATAAACAAACAAATCCAGATTCCCAGTGTTTGACAATGAACTCCATGACATAATGCTAATACTGACGCAATTTCACGATTTGAATACACCAAGTTTTGAATAATATTCACTGGTCACTCCGGATATTGAGTCTCTGAAGAGAGATGTCAATAAACTAAAGCCAATCCTGAATAGCGTTTTTGTTTTGTTGGAAAATTAATTTCATTCAGACCACGGACTAATTTTCAAAACATCATTAATCACAACAGACCTTATACATGTTCTGAATAGCTAATATGTTGTTTGTGGTTTTGGGTACAAGTTTTAGTATGAAAAATTAAAAATAATAATAATAATAATAATAATAATAATAATAATAACAGAAAATAGTAACAAAAGAAATATTGAACAAATACTGAACTGAAACCAGAAAAGAATCACAAATTAATATTTCTTTCTTAGAACCTTGTTAATTTTCAGGGAGAAATCACACGAGAGACAAAAGGGCAAAGGTCTATACAGATTATTACAGATGAGCATAATTATGATATACCAGTAAATATCTGGCTCAGTCATAAAGTCATTAGAAACATTCAGGTCAGCCAATCAGCTATTATTATTAAAGGTGTCCGTTACCCAGCTCACAAGATGAGGAACACGTTTCTGATGATGATGATGATGATGATTAAAAGTGCGTCATCTCTTGAAAAGCTTAAATCTGTTCTAAAAAAAAACTAACCCGTTCAAGGTTGCTTTTACCGGTAAATAAAATTAATCATTGAAGTTTCCAATTAGGTTTTTGATGAAAAATATTTCAGGTATAATCATACAGCACCTTTCAATACTTTATTAATGTCCATAATTATTATTCCATACTGAACCACCATTATTATGATTGATATCAGTCACTAAGCCACCATGGGACATCTGTTTCCGAGCATCCCAACCTCCGATCGTACGGATCAGGTATCCAGATAAGAAAAAATCAGCACTTTTAGCGCCAAATTTAGGCTCCCGGAGTATCTGACCTTCAGGTGACCTAGTGGTCGCTTCCGTGTAGGCTAACTCTAAATGTAGGCATTACTGGATCTGCTCCATTATGGAGATGAAATGGTCGACAATCAATCCAGACAACAACAAAATGGCAAAACAAGGAAACACACTAAGCTCTGGTTACAATATTTACTGCCAGTAAATGGCACCGTTGTTGTTTGTGGACAGACAAAGGCAGAACCTTTTCCACTAATTTATTTTCCTTTCCAACCTTTGTTATTGGACTTACCTGGTACAAGGTAGTGACTTCAAAGTGACGTCAGAGACAGTTGATCCGGTCATCAATTTGTGGTAATGGTACCTGTAATATATAGGACAGTGAGTGAGTGAGTGGGTGAGTGAGTGAGTGGATAGATGAGTGAGTGTATGAATGAGTAAGTGGGTAGGTGAGTGTGTGAGTGAGTAAGCCAGTGAGTGAGTGAGTGGGTAGGTGAGTGAGGGGGTAGCGAGTGTGAGTGAGTGAGTGAGTGAGTGAGTGAGTGAGTGAGTGAGTGAGTGGTGGTGAGTGAGTGAGTGAGTGAGTGAGTGAGTGAGTGAGTGAGTGAGTGAGTGAGTGAGTGAGTGAGTGAGTGAGTGAGTGAGTGCATCAGTCAATCAGTGTCAACTTACATGCATTCTTGCATCGTGCTCTAATTATCAGAACAAAAGAGAAGAGAACGAGACTCTAGCATGCAAACCGTGTTGGGGGGAAAAACACCCGAGAAGATTAAATAACACATTATAGGATAATCAGTTAATTTCGTGTAGCCAGACAAAGATCAGTTGCAAAGATAACAGTGGGGTATTCAATGAAAACCGCAGACGCGTCTTTAAAAATAAAATCCATTTTTTCTAGTTTAACAGAAAAGGGCCCCAAAACAACACCATTGCCATCAACTAATAAAGAACGGGTAAAAAATAGCCATTAATAGGTACGGTATAACCATCAGGTAATCTCACATCATCTGATCGGTGCCAGTTTTGTCACCGGAGACATTTTACGATCTAAATAGGCAAATCGTGGATCATGGCATCCAATCGCGTCCATTCGGAGCACGGCTTATGACATAACAGACAACACGGAGGGGGGGGGAGGAGTACGCCAGCACGATGAGAAGTCCTACTCCTGGCAGTGGAACAATGTTGGTGCCGCTGTAATAAATGGCGATAAATTGTGTTGACACGGAACAATCAAGTGTGATATATTTACAGATTATGGCAGGGAAATGGCGCACTTATAACACTTTATAAGTGCCCGTCTCTGGCGTTAATGTACACAAGGGCTGGTCCGCATGGCTGACAATATGGCTGCTTAATATTTGTTATAATGGCACCGCTGTGACACACACACACACACACAGAGAGAGACTTTGCCTGCGTGCCGTCATCTCCAAAGTTCATTTAGAGATCACGTGACACAATCATGTGATCAGCGTTGCATTGATGCAGAACTATTTGTTTGCGGATGACAAAAACTTTTTGCGACAACAAATGGTCGACGGATGCAGTGGATGCGACAGAAGCTGCCAGCGGATCCCCCCCCCGAGTTATGTGACGTCGTATCAAATATTTCATTTACTCAACCCTAACGGATCACTCTCGTCCAGCAGTTGTACTTGTAATACACGATAACAGCACGTCCCCCCCCCTTCTCCGGATACGCCGTCCCTCATCACCATTCCTCTTTTAATCTCTGCCACAGATTCTGTGCCGTGAATCATCCGAATCAGAATCACATGCTCAGACATTTCTTCTCACGTTCAATCCCGACTGAGACATTTGGCTGAAGGGGGGGGGGGCTAAAGAGGAGGAGAGGGAGAGAGCGTTATCCGGATGCCGCCCATCCCGCAGCAGGAGTAGGACAAGACTTGATCTATCTCCCTCAAACCACGTGTCTCCCATGAGGACTCGGTCACTACCCCAGTAGCTGCACTCATCTGTGTGCCAACGACGAGTGTTGCTCATTACGAAGACGGTGCCACCCCAGGGACGGTCCTGGCCTGGCCTGTCCTAGCCTGGCCTGTCTATGGCCAAATCCACTGGAATCCCACTCATACTGGTTGACTATTTAAGCTGAAGTGAATGTATTAGTGTAATGAACCCGGGCCACTTTCCATTGTAGACATGTCAGACGGAAAACCTTCTCAAATTATTGATGTCGTCAACCATAATTAAAACCTTATGTATAATGTCGGCAATGTTATTTAAATACCAGACATAATTTCATATATATATATATATATATATATATATATATATATATATATATATAATGTTTACTTTCTATTCAAGTAGCGATAATTTGTTTCTCACAATTCTGTAAGATTTAAAACATCAAGAAAACCTGTGCCCAAGCGTTTAAATTCTTTCAGACACACACACACACACACACAGCGAAAGAGAGAGAGAGAGAGTATAATTGTCCATGTCAATTCCTGTTCTAATCGACATATCTAATATTGTCTTTGTTTCTGTAACTTGCCTCCGAGTTTTAAACGTAAAATATTTATGCTACACCCACAATATTGTCCCTACTCTTTTAGGCCGCCGACTGACAGACTGATACACCGGCAGCAGCGAATAGTCCAAACAAAAACAGCTACAATGGACATTAATCAGATTTTTAATTTCCTGGCCGAACCGGTCCACCAGGAGTCAATCCCTAACCCGAAGTATTTATTTGACATAAAGCCTAGCACGGTGAATTAAAAATAAATGACTATTCTGTATTCACTGGGTGGTAGGTAATACAGTGGGAGAGTTCCAAATGTTGAAGGATATTGATGGCTGCTGTAAGTAAATCGTGAACATTCTCATGACGTCAATGATCTCGGCTAGTTCTATATTATGTCAGATGATAAAAAATAAAGTCATATGTTTATGTTTCATAGGGCTTAGATGAGTATATTAGAAACATAATGATATATATATATATATATATATATATATATATATATATATCACACACACCGCTGCACTGTCCCAGCCATACACATCCATGGTCTACATATATATATATATATATATATATATATTATATAATATATATAATTTTTTAATATACCCATATATATATATATATGTGTGTGTGTGTGTGTGTGTGTGTGTGTGTGTGTGTGTGTGTGTGTGTGTGTGTGTGTGTGTGTGTGTGTGTGTGAGTGAGGGACGGTCGGACGGACAGGTGGACGGACGGACGGGACACACACACACACACACATACGCACATACACACGCCCATACAAACTCCCACCCATTAATGAAATGGAAAGTGGCAAATCATTAATTACACCCCAGTAATAAAACATCGAGATTTATGTCCGAAGCCATCTGTCAAACAATGGCTTTGTCTCCAACAATATTAAAACACTATATAATATACTGAACATTACTATATTACAACGCAACATGCTGCAAGACAATTGCTATTTATTTGATACGCAAGTAACGCGAATGATGTAGGCGTATTTATGTATAAGCATGTCTACATATAGTATTCATCGGAGGACAATTACAGTAAATATTTTTTTTTTAAGTTCCAAACGATTTATGCATTTTTCGTGTCAAAATGATTTACGACAATCAAATTATATACTTAAAATGGATGCTATCAGCACGGGATATTTATACAAATAATTCGCTGGCCAAGAACGAAAGAAACGGTTTCGCAAAATGACGATTGATATATGTACAAATAACAAACACATCCTGTGAGTCATGACAATGAAATCACGTGATAAACGCACGTCGTACAATGGTTCGGGCGCTGGTCTCTTCCCCTGCTGACGTCAGCGCAGAAGCAATAACGATAAAAGGGGATATGAAAACGGATGACTCTGTAAAAATTCATCATCTTTGTATTTAATTAATATTGATAAAGTTCATCCTTTTGTGGCGGCCCTTTTGTCGGCCTCATCATCTGGAGGCAGGACGCTAACGGTGACGAACAAAGGTCGGAGAGGTCACCGATCGTTAACCATTCAGCGTGGAGAGGGAGGGGGCGCTCGGCGTCTGAGACCAAGTACAACAGGGACCGCGCCCCGAAACGGGCAAGAAACTAGGTGACACTAAACACCATCAAGTTCAACAAACAATGGCAGCGCCTGATTGGACGGTACCGAGTCTGTTCTGGCGGCTAAACAACTTGCCAGCTAATATCTAGACAGTTCGATGACCACTGTCCTAGTCCAAGATCTCATAAAGTCCAGCGTCCCGGCAATAAATTGGCGCTAAATTACAATGGCGAGCGAGCCAGACAGACGGGTTATACAACCGGTAAGCCGGATCTCGTCCGAAATCTCGCCCCAGCGAGTTTTGCTAATCGGCCCGAAGTCATCTCGTAACCAAGTTACTGACCAAGCTGGTCACATTGCTCTCTGTCTGACCAGAGGCCGGCCTGCTATTCGTTATACGGGACAGGCCACGTAACATTGTCGCAGCCTGCCCGGTTATTATCTCATTGTTCGCGCGGCTAAGTGCTCTCTCGCGCGCGCGCCCGCGTGTTTCCTATAATCGTATCACCACTTCCTGCGGGTCAGCTTGCAAGGCGTCCGACAAACTGACTAATTGTCGGTTAAAGTCATTATTAAATTTCCAGAATTTTGGGGGGAAGCTGCCCATTTCATCCCGGAATCGGGAAAATTCGCCACAGAATGTTTCAGGCTTCCCGGGGTCACGATAGTATAACCTATTGTGAGTAGCACCGCCTGTGTCGGTATTGTTGCCTTTTCTGTGATCAACGGACGCTTGGAAGCGTTCCTCTGCCCAGTGATTATCAATTCATATTTCGGCTAACATCTGGCAGCTCAAACAAAGGTTTGGAAAACCAGAATCCGACGTCGGCTGCTCACGAACATCCCATCATCACGAACGGTCAGTCCCATCTGGAACGTTGATAACTGTTCGAGTTACGAATCGCTCCAAAACAGCCAACGGCGTTATATTTTTTAATTAGTGCCACTCACGTTAGTGAACGAAGAAATAAACGATCACGTGACAGATTCTGAACCACAATCATCATCGTCATCTTCATCATCATCATCATCATACGCTGCCAAATAAAGAGCGAGCCAATCAGGATTTATTTAGCGCTGGGATGGCTCACCGATGAAAAAAACAAAAACAAATATAGCGAACAACCACCACCAGTCGAATCGGTCATGTTTCATTCCACAGTCGATGCCACAAACGGTTATAAAAAAACGAAACGACAAATCCGATTACGCCTCTCGCCCATTATCGCTCACGGATTTATAAAAGGAGAAACCAATCACGTTTCACTTCCCAACTAGTGCCATTCACCAACGAGCTGCGGATTAGCCAATCACGTTTCACTTCCAGATCCGATTTGTTTTCATTATGTATAACTATTTACCTCACCGTACAACAAAGTTATTGTTTAAATTACGTTTTTGCTTTATATTAGTATGTATAGAACATACTTAGCACAGATAAATGTATGGTGTCATTAATTAACTCCATTATATATATATATCATGGTTAGCTGGTGATAATCGATGTTTTACGGCCACTTTTGTACACATGGTAGGCTAAATGGGCCGAACAACATACAAAGGTAATGAAGGAAAGTCAAAGGTGAAACACCTTTCAGATATGCCGACGATGAGATTCGAACACGGATGGTAGTGATCTGTAATCCAACGCGCTACCAGTTATACCATGGAGGCATATGGGGTTTACTCTAAGTTGACTGTTTTTCAACGCTTTTAACTGATTAATTGTATATATTTCGATTCAAATTTGTTCGGCTTATAATTCTGATTTACAAATACTTTAAATTTCTGAATCTACGCGGTATGTTTTTGGCAAAGTTTCGCTGTACACAGCATCTGAATGGCTCTTCATAGTAACATTATTATTATTATTATTATTATTATTATTATTATTACCAGGTTGCACAACCGCATTGTGTCTACGCCATGAAATAAGCAAGAGCATCATTACTAATGACTGATCATTATATCAACAGTTTCGGTTTATTTAAGCAAATTTCTCAAAATACCGAAACACAGTGAGTCATGCCGTCGACAGAACAAGACCCGCAGACCCGCATTCAATTCTTGAACACCTCGCCTGAACCGGACCAGAATAATATCTCCGCCAGAAGAATTCCCTACCACATCGTTCTGCGGGTGAGAGAGAGAGAGAGAGAGAGAGGGAGAGAGAAAGAAATCAACATCTCCGGTGCACATTATCAAATTCATTAAACTTGTTCAACCAATAATAACTGAGCGAATCGGACAAGTAATCACTTCAAGTTGGCTGGATCAGTACAAGGGATCAGAGACCACTTCATCCGGGGTAGAAACGCTTTGGTAAACATCCAAGAGGTGTGTATGTGTGTGTGTGTGTGGGGGGGTGTACGGAGACCGGTGATTACGGTTTTTAGTAGCTCCCGTTATTTTCTCCGGGTTTTTTTCTCCGTGTTCACCGGGCGTTAAACTGATTGTTTGGATAAGTTTAGCTGATTGTACCAAGAGCACTCCCGGAGTACGGTCGTGTTTAGACAGACCGATTAATATTATACTGGCCAGTGGAGCACAAATAACAGGAGAACGATCAGCAGACGGAATTAATTAATATATTCCCTAAACCACCTATTCAAAAAGGAACTCATTAAATATTTATTTCTGCCCCCCACCAAAAAAAAAAACAAAGAAAGAAAAAAGAAAAAGAAACGGCCTGTTGCTGAATAACAATGACTCTTCCACCTTCCCTGTCTATGGAGCTAATCAGTCGATGAATCAGTGGTTGAGTCGGTGAGTCAGTAAGTGAGTTAGTGATCTCTTGCTTTTTCTCGGCACTCGTTGGTCGTGCCTGAAACGGGCTGGTGGACAATAAAACATCCCACGGACACATCCAACACTCAGATTCGTACTCAAACCTTGAGGTCAGCATCGCAATGCGCTACCAACTGTGATATGGATGTGCCATACAAAATTACAGAATGTCAACAACATATTTTGCAACTCTCTTTCGCATTTTCTATAATATATATATATATATATATATATATATATATATATATATATAAACAGAGGTGTGAGCCGTATCCATGGCCTAACAAGTATCGTGGTTAGCCACATACCTCTGAGACCTAGGTTCAAACCAGGACCCAGCTATTTCTGAGCATGTCTCATCTTTCACGTCACACAAAAGTGGTGACAAATTAGCAACATCTACCTTTACATATACATGGATCTACCAATAAAAGGTGGACTCCTAATTGTCAGTTGGTTTGCCATCATACGTATAAGCTAGAGGCTAAATCCGACACGTGAGTTTACCATTCGTTTATGAGTTTCTTATAACCTACTCAGTCAATTATCAGTCGAGTTGCATCATGCATTATAGGATAGTCCATCTGAAACCAGATACTCAATCCTCAACAGGCCGTACCATTATAAACCAGATACTCAATCCTAAACAGGCCATACCATAATAAACCTCATACTCAATCCTCAACAGATAATACCATTATAAACCTCATACTAAATCCTCAACAGGCCATACCATTATAAACCTCATACTCAATCCTCAATAGGCCATACCATTATAAACCTCATACTCAATCCTCAACAGGCAATACCATTATAAACCCCATGCGCAATCCGCAACAGACCATACCATTTTAAACCTCATACTCCATCCTCAACAGACCATATCATTATAAACCTCATACTCAATCCTCAATTGGCCATACCATTATAAACCTCATACTCAATCCTCAACAGACCATACCATTATAAACCTCATGGTCCATCCTCAACAGACCATACCATTATAAACCTCATACTCAACTTCTCATTGTTTTACCATTATACGAATGGTTTCCAAAGCCCAGTTGGACGCGTCGTATTTATATATATATATATATATATATATATATATATATATATCCAGGTATCTGAGTGAGGGACAAAAGCCTCCGGGACAATTCCAGTTTTAGCCCCATAACTCTTCCATCGCTGATAAGAGTAATTCTGCGCTGGACAAAGACCACTTTCAGTAACCAACAGAAAGTGGAACTATTTGTATTTTAGCGAACAAAGAGTCCGTCCAGTATACATTAAGTGGTCCAGTTTAGCGAATAATTGAGCGAATATAGCAATATAGCAGTGATTGTTGGGAGAGATGATTCTCCGGGTGGCCCTAGATCACCTCCCATAACCCTGGGGCCTGCCGACTCATCGTATCGTCATAAAACATAGCCGAGTCTTCTTCCAACATCATACCCAGGTCTGGCCCAGGAATATCAATCACGTTACATCAGCGTTCAAACTGCACTACTAGCAGATACAGGGAAACCTGTCATAAGCGACCGAAGAAAGTATTTTTGATGATTTCCAAGACTGAACCAGTCACCTCTGTTGGCCTTTGAATGTCGAATGATCTGCACAGAAATTATATCCTGATTATGCTTCCTGACATTTTGTGATATTTTAAAACGGGTTTGCTTTTAAAACAGGTGGTCGTCTTGACAGGCTGCATTAATAGTGAAACCTGTACAGCAAACCACTATACATAGTCGACTCGAAGTCACGGCAGCGCATAAATGAAATATTTTCTAGAACTGATATCCAAATAATTACTCACAGTCTCTGGCAAAGGAACTAAGCATTGTGCGTTGGGCATTTGTGCACAAGTGCGCATGTGCACACACACGCGCGCGTGTGTGTATATGTGTGTGCGTGTGTGCGTGCGTTCGCGCGCGCGTGGTGTGTGTGCCACGGAAGAAAAACAGAACTAAACATTCCACTTTAACTGTGAATACCATTTCGTGCAAATTTTCACATTCACATTTAATATCACATTCAAGGACATGTTTCGTTTGTGAATGAAACATCCGAATCCAAATAATTCATCCAACATTCCCCCAAATGGTTTTTAAGTGCACTCTCTCATATCTGTACATCTTATATATACCATCATCTTACTGAACTTATGCTTTCACTGTAACATCCATACTACAGCGCCAGTAAAGCTGTGTAGTAAATAGTAGTTCCCTTTGACACATTTTTCATCTAGATTCAGTGTGTACAGTGTAAACAAGAGCGTCATGGGTCCATATATCAGCTCATGATCTATACGTTAACACATGACTATATATATATATATATATATATATATATATATACAGTAGGCCCCCGTTATAACGTGCACCGCTGTGCCACGAAATCCGCAACTGACCGATCAGTTTTTTTACTTAATTTGAACGCATTTTCACAGTTTGTAATTCTCACGTAAAAACAAAGCCAAGGGCCACAACTTACCCACAAGAAGATTGATCGTTCACAAAATTAATTACACACCACCTTGGCTCAATCAGCCAAACAAACAGCCCAATCACAACCCTCAATAAGGAAGCTCCGGATGGTCCATAATTTAATGTTTCCCCAATTTTTTTTAAAAAAAAAATAAAAAATTTGTTACAAATTTTCCCTTCAGGATTGCCTTCAAAGGACCGTTGTCAATTTTTTAACCAATCCAAAAACCAAAAAAATTCCGGTTTAATTTATTCCCCAACCAATGGGCAACACTTCAGGATCCTTATCCTTTGTTTGTCTGTCATATCCTGGCTCACTATGGATCATATCCTAAGTATACACATCCGGAATTTAAGGCACCATGTGGGATTCAGGAGCAGACCCAGTCAAAAGGATAAGAAAATATTATATATATATATATATATATATATATATATATATATATGGATCTTTGTAGTAGGTGGGTTGCCCCAGTCCTCTATTCCTCTATGGAATGCCTCTACTACTTTACACATCTTTTATGCCAAGACAATTGAAAACAATACAGATTTAATAAATTTTTAATAGCAGAAGACATTCAATGATGATGTACCACTAAAGTCAATATATGATCATGTAATTAGAAATGTTATTTGGTGACTGTTATTTCACCAAAAACAATTTGAACAGACAAGTTTTTGAAACATATTTATTTAAACACTCTTCGAGATGACAGACTTTTAAAATCTCTTTCAGCAACCTGTTCTTCAACGTAGGTGTTGCTCTGCTAAATGTACAATCACTATATGACGAGTTAAGACACATGGACCCATGATGTTTGGATGACTTTCTGATCGAGAAGAGTTTACACAGACAGTGACTGATGTATCATAATAATTATAAACATCCCGTATGCTATCGACACATTTTGTGTGAACTGTGGTTATACACAGGATAGTGATGTATCATAAAAAAGGATTATAATTAATGTTAAATGGACCACCAGAATGGACAATAACAATAATAATAATAATATACTGGATGTGTTGCATATTATCAGCACAGAATAGTCAACTTTAAGCGACATTTGAGAATATATAATAACATTTTGGAAAGTCTTGTTCTCGTTTCATAAATAGTATCATAATAACCGTGATACCACAGTTGTTATTTGTATTAATTATTATAATACGTTTGTGACCTGTTAAAATTGGCTTCGTCAACTGTGTCATTTAAGACAGGTGGTCTTTGGGGTGCAACACACACACCTGTGGGCTAACTAGTAGCACAACTGGTGACAGGTTTCTCACATGTGAGTTAAAATCCAGGCCAAGCTATGTATGACGGATGTTTCATCCTTAACATCGCCTCATTACCCTAGGAGGACGCTTGTCCAGTTTAGCCAATATTGTGTACGAAACAGTTCACACACACATACATACGTACACACACACAGAACACAGAGAGAGAGAGAACACACATATACGCACACACACACACACACACACTACATTTCACTTACACGCTACAATGCTGATTTAAATACCAGAAATATAAACGTCACAATTAACCAAGCTCTATTAATACTCAAAGCGACAGGTCATTAACTATCACGTGCCATTTCGGTGTGCAGCCACCTTTCATTTGAAACGCATTACACCCGGTGGTTATGTACTATTATTTTCAATAACGGCAAGATATCATGAGCTACCCTCATCTGTAAACACCGACAGGAATGTGGACAATTATCGTAGCCATTTCTAAGCGATTATTTTTCTTCTAAATTAAGTTTTTAGCAACTCAGGAATAAAAACTCACCCCGACAACAAACAGAAACGGGACTGCCAATAATTGCCACTTTCACAGGCAACTGCCTCGCTTAAACGTAATTGAAAAGAATAAAAACACGGATCATTCGTGAAATATAATGAACGCGCTAGTATTTGCCAAGAAGTGTACAACAGAAATAAAACCTATTATAACTCTAAACCGAGGCTTGGTTTTAATTGGAAAATCTAATTAACTGATTTATCAATCTAAACAATCACACTGTTTACACCAGTTCCTATAATTTAAACAAAAAAGTGGCACAACTAATTAACTTATGAAAAAGGTTTATAGGCCTAGTATATGTACAGAAAGTGGAGCTGCTTCCCCCCCCCCCCACAACTTCCATCCATTTGGAATCAAATTAAGGGGGGGGGGGCGGTTCACACACATACACTTTCTTAGTTAGTACTATCTGAAAATAGATTAAATGGAAACTAAACAGATTAAATGAGATTATATCACTGACAAAATGAACTGACGCATAGTGAGGATCACGTGACACAGGCAGCGCCATGGCTAGATCAGCTCAGTCCAGGCACTTCAGTCATGCCGGCCGACTCCCTCTGTTTTGTTAAATAACTGGCCATTCCAATACACTCCCTCTTACATTTATTTACCTAACCCGGCCCGCTGCCCGTTCTGAACGGTGAAGGAATCGGCGTCAATTCTGTTTTCCGTAATCACTCAATAAGTCCTTTATGAATAAGGGAGAAAATAATTAAATGCGCTTCAAGCTGCAGCAACAAATATATTTATATTCATTACTCCGAAGTTATCTATCAGAAAAGTTGAAAACGCCGCCGCCGCCGCCGCTTGGTAAAATATGTCGTAATTTTGCCAAATGAAATTTCTCTGACAACATGAAAAGAAAGCAGAAATTTAATAACACCATCAATCCGACGTCATTCTCACTTCAGGCAACAAATGATTAGTCTTGCCAACTTTTATTCTGACAGCTTCTGAGGCAAAGAAAAAGATAATTTATACCGGGACATAATTTCATCGGGCATATCCTTATCTGCCTCATCAGCGAATATGGATATTTTTCTATAAGAAAAAAAAAGCCGCAGGAAACACCGAGAGCTACTTTATCCTTTTGTTGGCAATCGGTAAATGAAGAATGCCGCTCAGTCTCCCCGAGCCCCTACAACTAACCCCCCCCATCCCCCCCCCCGCGCCCAACAACCATTTATCTACTGGCCGTCTCAACCATCTATTTTATCGCCCTCTCGCGGCTTCCGACTTCCCAGAGACATCAATTTAAATTTATTTAACACCATCTGTGCACGACTTTGAACAATGGCACCAGGACTCGAGTTGGGGGGTTGGGGATTGGAGTGGAGCAGCTTTAACGAGTTCTCGGCCGTCCACCGGTAGGTACACAGCTGTCTCCTCATCCGCGGTTAATAGCCATACCCAAATGGACGAAGTATATATCCGGACTACGGCGTTCTTTAACAGAAAACCACGATTATAAACGAGCGAACTATGTCAAACGAGTCATAGCTTCCCGACATCAGCAACCCCCCACATCCATCAACACACACACACACACACACGCTGAAATGGCTTCTCTGTAAACGATACTCGTAGCCTGTCACCGCTTTATGGGGAGGGAGGGGGGGCTTCCAGATCGGTAGACAAAACGTTTAGTGCTGGTGAATAGAGCCACCGAAGCTAAACAAATTATAGGGTTCTCCTTACTGAGGTGGTAAATGTAGCATATATATATATATATATATATATATATATCAGACAGGGGGGTACAGTTTCTTAGATACGACTTACACACAAACAGACACCGAACACGTCTTGATTCAAGTCAGCTAATAGATGACAAGAAACTGTTTTGTACAAACAAGTAACGACAACAACTTGTAATGATAAACGAACGTTAAGACGACAACAACCTGTAATGATAAAATAAAGTTAAGACGAAGTAAAATGGCTGTTGAAGTCTCTTATTATTCTGGTTCTTCAGAGATATCTGAAGTTTCCTATCGAGATTCAGCTCAACATTCGACCATCGTCACTTCACAATCACTTAACACACCTGTCTTATGATGCTGTTATACATTTTATTTCGAACGGGGAGGGGGAAGTTATATCAAATGATTTAAAACCACAGTACATGAACTTTGACACAATTAAATAAAAATACTAATACCTTCATTGTATAGTCAGTCACTTTAGACTTAACAGTCACTCCACCAATATGTTGTATACCCAACTTTATCCCATGTAATACAAATTGACTAACCCCTCCCCCCTAATATAGAGCCTTTTCTATATAACACATATAGTCTTAACCCATATAACACATATAACCGTATCCCAAAAAACATGTAAGCCTTTCCCCTATAACACACGGCCTTTTCCTACGTACCACACAACCTTATCACACACACACACACAGAGAGAGAGAGAGAGAGAGAGAGTTCAGGGTTCAAATCCAATCAAGTTACCTGTGTGTATAGGATGTTTCCCCAGGCTGTCGTCCTTCAACCATGTGTTCCAGGTGTGACCAGCTCCATGGCTAAACAAAGCATTTGTCATTTATTCACTCACTGACTAACTGACTCACTGACTCCCATACAGCCCTTCCCTATACATCCACCTTTCGAACAGCCGCTTCCCCCCCCCCCCCAACAACAACGTATTAAGCCATACCGTAAGCCTATCTACCGTGATGCGCTGGTTTAAAAGCTGGAGGCAAAAAGTCTACCGGTAGTAAATGATTGATGTTAGATATTAATTATCCGCTAACTAACTGTCTTCTTGTCCGTATCTCATATTCAAATGAGCACTCGACTAGAAGCCCTTTCATCGTTTGGGGAGTCCGTATCCAAGTCTTCTCCGTTCGCCATTTATCTATATCCGTCTGACATGTCGTAAATTGTAATGTATGTATTAGTCGTATATCATTCTCCGGATCTTCACAGATATTAGCCGGGATTCGTCTGATTCGGCGACTGATTTGTTGCCGGGGGTGGGGTTTAGGTGCGTCTTCGTAACGAAGCCGACGGAATATTAAATTACGACGAACTGCCGAAAAAAACGAAAACCCTATAATTAAACAATGGTTGCTAAGTGACAGCCAACAACGGACGCTACCTGATAGATAGGATGCGCGCTTAAGCGGCCGGAGGCACCTGTCTTATACGACCAGCCCTAAAGACAGGTCTTTAGCCAGAACCGCTGCCTTTAAGCGTGCGGAGCATTTTGAAGCAAACCGAGGCAGTCGTTTGGACGGGTTTTTACGATACACACACGAGCGCTAATGGCCCGGTGGAGCCGTTTTTAAATGGGCACATCTAGTTATATTATTTACAGTACCAAACTAGTCCCGATGCTCTAAGTACTTAACATCCCAGTTGGGACTGATTTTCGTTTTGCGAAATCGTATAAGTCGGAATCACCTCCACTCCCCGTGAAGTATGCCATGTCTAGCTGCCATCTAACGGTCTGTTATCCACACTATTGTCCCTCACCTCACAATACCAGGTACTCATTGTACACCAAATAGCGCGCCCACTTTTGTACACAAGGTAGGCTAAATAGGTCATGAGGCGAAGTGAAAAATGAAACATCCTTTTGACATAGCCCGGCCGGGTCTTGAACTTAGGTGCTATAGATATGTGGCCAACCGCCAAGAAGCGCATGAAAGACCAGCAACTGGTTGGTGAAGTCAAACCGTCGACCTATTGATTTCATGTCTAACACACATTACCACTGAGCTACAATTAGGACTTCTTTTCTTAGAGTGAGTACACTGTAAGGACAAGTTTTATTGTAACTAATCTAGAACACACACACTCTCTCTCTCTCTCTCTCTCTCTGTGTGTGTGTGTACTTTGAAGTTAAATGGGCAAGTGTTGTAAGCACAGAACTCGCTCAGCACAGTGAAGCCTGTCATCCTGATGTGTATCAAGGTATATATATCACATTACGAACTGCGGTCTCCCAGAACAGGTGAGGCTGTTTTAGGACCAGATTCACGGAATAGGACGGCCAGAAGCAATAATAACATGTAGCCATTATCTATTGCCAGGCACCCTGATAAACGTGTGTTACCTGTAGAGAGAGAGAGAGACCACTGACACAAGAGCCAACATAATACAGATAAACCTAATAACATGTTATTATCGAGAAGAGATAACAACATTATCTACATCAAGACTCCAAATTAGGACAGATACTCAGCAGCTAGTAGTCTTCCTTTCACTTGATTTCGGTGTTCCTTTCACTAGTATTTTTTTTAAAACTTTCATTAGATTATGACCTTTACTTTTTAGTCGATGACTTCACTAGCTCGTTATCTTCCTTTTTCTGGCTTCTTTCCTGCCTTTCACTATTTTCAGATCTTCCTTCCATTACATAATGACCTTCCTTTAACCCATTTTTGATATTCTTGTCACAATACTGCGACAATACTTTCCTATATTTTCAGCGATTCTTAAAGGAACAATTCACGTTCATTTCAAATTTTCAAGACCAATACAGCCATCTTCACAAATATCATAAACTATCACCCACATATTAAATAATCCAGTTCAAAATGCTGATTAATTTATTTTTAATGGTCTGTGCGCGCCGCCATTTTGAAGCTAGACAGAGAGCGGAAGCTCCTGAATGTTGACGTCACTTGAACGAAGCAATTTGACCGGAAGTCTGCATAACCCATTTAGAAACACGTAAACAAGTGTTAGTCAAGAATCATTCCAGAACAAAACGTAGTAATCTCGCTAAATTTACATCATGACCGACATTCAGCCGTATCAGTTTGAGACAGAAGGGCCATTACGAGATGAAGATGGTTCCGTTTGGTTCGAAAAAAAACGAATCATCGAAGAAAGCGCGAAAAGAGCCAGGAACACTAACTGGTGTCTATGTGAACCCTCTGTAGCTTGCCCCAGGTGACGTCAGAGCATTTGACCTTTCTCCTTCCCGCCTTCGAATATGGCTTCCGGTGCAGCCGTAATGGCGGCCTTCCAGTAATTTGGATTATTTCCTTATATCTATGATATCAGGTATAGTTCGTGATTATTGTTGTGCAATTTTTGTTTACTGTTATAAGCATTACACATTTAAGTAATATTTTCGGAGGGAGAAGTGTCCCTTTAATTAATTTTATTTCATTAAGTTAAATGATTCCTTTCATTTGGTTCTATCATTATTTCAAACAGCGGAAGTTATTTCCATTTAGCACTAAAGTTATTTCCATTTAGCACTAAAGTTCTTTATAATGTTTAGTAGTGTCTGTTTTGTTCTGATATTCTCTGGTTCACAAAGTGATAAAGCCTGTTTCGTCAAGTTAGACCATTTATTTCTACAATATTCTAAAATCACAGCGGCGTCCCCCCCCCACAACCCCAATCTCATCGCCGTCTCCCCCTCTCTCTCTGTATCTTAACCCGAGCACAGCTGTCCTCCAATAAACATCCAGTTGTAAAGATTCAAAACAAACTTACCCGACAACAGAAAATATACACAATAGACAAACTCTACGACTGGCGAAAAAACATTTTAAGCCAAAATAAATATTGTACCTCCAGGATAAATACAGACTTCTATAGACAAATATTGCCGGAGAATGGGAAATGATCACATTATGTCTGGCAACATACACTTTGAGTCAACATAGAATCCTGAGAGTTCATTCATGGTAGCCCGTTAAAGCCGACGACAACATTCCGGTGAAAGTCATCCAGGTGTTTCAGAATTGAATCCGTCTATTTGCCACCGCATCATGGATCACGTGTTTTAGACACAAATTCGTCTACTTGGTTGCTTATAGAGTAGTGTCTTCCTGCAAATGAGTGAGTGGAGCGAGTGAGCGAGTAAGAGTTTTATTCAGCTCCACTGTTGGTACCCGAGCGGTGACTTCCCGCTGTAACACCTCAAAGACACAGACAGCACTGAGATTTGAACATTGACCATGACGCTTGCAGTGCAGTACTCTCTTATCGCTGTGCTGTTGGGGTGTTCAAATAGATTCATGTACTGTGATGATTCTAATGTAGTGTTTCAGAAAAGAATCCACCAATTACGTCATCTTCTGAACAGTTTTCATTACTCAGCTGATCCTGAGAATGGGTCAGATTTCGCTGATCTCTCTAGACCCATGTAATAAAACCTGTCACAGCGACCATCTAACTTAATAGACCCGTGATATATAAAAGACCAGTAATACCATACCTCCGAGCTTCTAATTTCTTGTATTTAAATCAATCCATAAATAAACAAATACCAAGGGTGGTTGCTTAAGTCAGATTTACTGTCCATCTTACTCTTAAGTAACCACATTTGTGACTGACTCATCCAGGTAGTGAATGAGTGAGTGAATGAGTGAGTACTTTGTTTAGCCTCAACACCAAAAACTGATCAGATACAATCTGAAGCCTTTTAATGATAGATGAAACATTCTGCAATTTCGCAGTCTGTTGCTTGATGGAACTATCACAGGGGAGCTTGGTAAATTAAATAATGTCCCATGTAAACAAGCATATTTTATGGTGTTTTAATACACTGGTCCCATAAAGAAACTGGTCTTGGATACAGGTTTTACTGTACACAGAGACAACCCTCTTGACTTGAATATTGTCTTGTTGCCTTTCTCAGATGTTTAAATAAAAAACGCTGATAAGGTTCTGTCGGCCTTTCACTGGCAGGAGATAAGGTGTGTGTGTCTGTGTGTGTGTCTGTGTGTGTGTGTGTGTGTGTGTGGTAGTGGGTTAGAAATAAATAAGCAGTACTCTCTCTCTCTCTCTCTCTCTGTGTCAGTGGGTGCCCTTTGTGTATAATGACAGTATTGTGTTGTAGAAGTTGATATTACAATGGTTCAGGCTGTCTGTATATCAGGGAGCCTTTTAACCTTCATCTATACAGAAAACCCTCTCTCTCTAACTTCGACCATGGTGTAGGGTGGCCTGGTGTTAACGGGAAGGTGTGAAGGTTTAAAATGGTTAACAGTGATGACAAATGACGCTAGTTTGATGGGAAAGGTGTATTTGTTGGCTCTTGGCCAGATTAACACACACACACACACACATATATATATACACACACACACACACACACGGGGTTCCCAGGAAGTAGATCCTGGACAGTGTGTCCAAGATGTAACCAATGCCATAGCTAATCAACCACTCACTCACCCTCTCATTCATTCATTCATTCACTCACTCACTCACAGATAGTGCACTGGAAAAAAAAGAAACAAAGCACAAAATGACAAAACCAAGATGGTTTAATCATAAAAAACTGGTGTCTGACATTAGCATCAAGTTAAGACAGGTAAGAGAGATAGACAGGTGACAGACAGGACACTGTGTGAGGTCTGTTATAATGGGTTATAGCCAACCACTAATACACTATATGGGTGGTCACCATAGACATCACACAACAACAACAACAAGGAGAGGCAGTAGACATAAATAAAGGTAGTCAAACCATTAATAGGCTACAGAGGTTGGTAGTCAATATAAAAGGTAGTTGAGCCAATAACCTGGTTGCAGTAATGCAGTAAAGTCAACACAAGTGGCGTTAAGAGATTACAACCTTCTCTAGTCAATACAAAACATGTTCAAAACCATTAGCATGCTAACGTGGTGAGTAGTGAACACAAAAGGTAGTCAAACCATTAGCATACACCAGGCAGTCTCTGTAATTGGTAATCAAATCATTAGCGGATTACAGTCCCTGGTAGTCGACATAAATTGATAGACAACTCCTTAAATTGGCCATAGTCATTGGAAGTCAACAGAACTGATAGGGAAGCCATTAATGGATTACCTGCATTGGTAGTCAATACAACAGGAAGTCAAGTCATTACGGCATTAAAGCCATTGGTAGTGGGCATAAAAGGAAGTCAACCCATCAACAGATTAAAGTCATTGCTAGGCAATATCAAGGATGTCAGATCATCAATGGATTGCAGGCCATTAGTCAGCAATAAAAAGGAAGTAAAATCATCACTGGGTTACTGCCATAAGTAGCGGTTATAAAAAGAGGTCAAACCATCAACGGATTACGAGTATTGGTAGTCAACGTAAAAGGAAGTCAAACCATCAACGGATTACAAGTATTGGTAGTTAACGTAAAAGGAAGTCAAACCATCAACGGATAACAGCCATCAGTAGTCAATATAAAAGGAAGTCAAACCATTAACCAAGATTACTGCCATTCACAGTCACCATAAGTGGTGGTCAAATCGTAAACATGTTATAGTCAGCGGCTGTCAAAACATCAACAGACAACAACCAATGAATGTTAGTTAAGGTAAATGGCTGTCAAACCATTACTTTATAGCGTTTAGGTCACCACCTAGTGACCTCAGTTATTGCCAGGGACCTCCCCCCCCCAACACACACACACACACACACACAATCAGGGGGAGGGACGCCTTGACTTGTCACAGTAAGTTTCAAAAATAATGAACTTATATCTGACCAATCATGCTGTGTTAACTATACCAATAATGGGCATAGCGAGGACACATCACAGGACAGGCATCTGTCATCTGTCTGACCCCAACAGTTCACAGGTATATACCTACGTGGCGGTCTGTCAGCTCTGAGAATAGAGTGGTGGGCTGTGATGCCAGAGGTTCATAGTTCAAAGCCAATCAAGTCAAACTTCGCCCTCCAGTGACTCGATCGGACACAAAATGTTGGATGAAATGGAACATCTTGAATTATGCCACAGTAAATGTGTAGTCAAGGGAGTGTACGCTTCTCACATGTTAAACACTGGTATTAGTATTTACAGGGACACATAGTGGAGTGAGTGAGTGAGTGAGTGAGTGAGTGAGTGAGTGAGCGAGCGAGCGAGTGCAGTGTTTAACCTCAACACTGATATCACTTGCCACTTATCTATCTGATATTGCCTTTAGTCAGTGCCAAGAGAAATCCGATAACGTAGCTGAAGCCTTTTACTGGTGTATGAAACATCTCACAGATACAACCAACACTCGTATTCTATTAGATGACTTGAAAGAGTTCTGCGATGCAATACACTACCAACTGGGCTGTCGGGTGCCCAACCATATAACACAATTAAAGTGGAAACTCCCCATAACAATCATACAACAGCACGTCTGACCCCGTGGAAGTGCTCCTCTTGAACTATGAATCGTGACCTTTACTTGACGTAACATCAACTAACTGTCATTGATCAATAAAATCAAAACTGATATGCCACCTATAACAATTACATTAGAATGAATTATAGTTCCACACACACACAGACACATACACACACACACACAGACAGACAGACAGACACATGTGACGGTATATAAAACATTGTGACAGGGGGTCTTTACTTCAAACTTCAACAAGGCACAGCTTTCAGAATAATATTTCCATGTAATTTGCTAATCACCTGCTTTAAATAAATCCGCCAGACAATGAGCACTGCACGCTCTCACCTGTATAAACCTGTAATGGTAAAATAAATGGGAACAGGTGACTTAATTATAACAGGTAGACAACATAGCGTCTTCCAAATGTGTCAATGAAGTCAATTATAAATGTGTGCCTGGGTTTGGTACTTGTATGGATCCTGAGGAACTGAATGGAAAAGAATGTCACAATATTTACACACAGGTGTTAAATTATTAGACATGGATAAAACTTTCATTTTGTTTAGCACAGGTGCTAAATTAATGGACAGGGAAAATAATATCACAATATTTAGGTCAGGTGTGCAACTAAAGGGCAACGACAACAATGTCAGAGTGTTTAGCACAGGTGCTAAATTAGCAGATAGGAGGAAAAATGCCAGAGTGTTTAGCACAGGTGCTAAATTAACAGACAGTGGGGAAAATGTCACAGTGTTTAACACAGGTGCTAAATTAACAGACAGTAGGGAGAATGTCACAGTGTTTAACACAGGTGCTAAATTAACAGACAGGAAAATCTTACAGTGTTTAGCACAAGTGCTAAATTAACAGACAGTGGGGGAAATGTCACAGTGTTTAACACAGGTGCTAAATTAACAGACAGGAAAATCTTAGTGTTTAGCACAAGTGCTAAATTAACAGACAGTGGGGGAAATGTCACAGTGTTTAACACAGGTGCTAAATTAACAGACGGGAAATGTCACAGTATTTAGCACCTGTGCTAAATTAACAGACAGTGGGGGAAATGTCACAGTGTTTAACACAGGTGCTAAATTAACAGACAGTAGGGAAAATGTCAGTGTTTAGCACAGGTGCTAAATTAACAGACAGGAAAATCTTACAGTGTTTAGCACAAGTGCTAAATTAACAGACAGTGGGGGAAATGTTACATTGTTTAGCACAGGAGTTAAATTAAGACAGTGGAAAAAATGTCGCAGTAATTTGGTACAGGCACTAATTTAACAGACAGGAGGGGAAATATCAGTGTTTAGCACAGGTGCTAAATTAGCAGACAGTGGGGGAAATGTCACAGTGTTTAGCACAAGTGCTAAATTAACAGACAGTGGGGAAATGTCACAGTGTTTACCACAGATGCTAAATTAAGAACCTACAAAATTTAATTTGTATTTCTAAGTTGAACAGAAAACCCAATGGCTAACAAATGTACATATGTGACTGCCAATATCTATATATACAAACGATGTTGTATTATAACGAATCACCCAAAATCAGTAAACAAAAAGCCATCGTTCTCTGTCAGTCAAGGTCGATCAATAATTCTTTCCTAAATGGATTCGTTGACACTTGACAAAATGTCCGCTTTAAGTAACGTCATTCAAAAGGGCGAAGAAAAAAGGTTTATTTAATGTTTTCGGCGAACAGAAACAGATCCGATTGATGTGTGAGATTAATTATATTTTACTGATCTAATCGACGACCACACACACACACACACAGACAGACAGACCGATATGTCAAACGGTGTGAAACATGTGTCACATTGGATGATGGTTATCGCTGTCAATATTAGATCCTACGTTCTGGTGTCTTAACTCTTGACCCATAAGTCGGAGACTGTCACCGGAGGCACGTATTGTTGTCATATCGAAATCGATGGATCTGTTCGGTGGCGCCCTCTAGCTTTGTCCGCGGTTCAATCGGATGAGAATGTCCGAGGTGGACTTCCATTTATAGCAGGCCTATGAAATTACGACGGAGATTACCACGATATCGTTCGGGATTACCGATTTTAAAAAACGCCCAAGGTTTCGAGATATTCCACACGAACAGTGGTCAAAATATTAGGCCTCGGATCAAAAACAAGAATCAAGAACGTTGAGACAACGGCTGTAAAACGTCGATAACAGTCTCTCCCGTATATAATACGGACATGATTACACATAAATATTGCCTCGCTTAATAATTAATCGGTAACCATGGCAATCAGGACTCACCTTTGTTTTTATCCACAACACAGACCGGATAGGTAAAGCGGCCAAAATAGTCAGCTGTCTGTTAGCTTCGATCTCGGTGTTTATTTATTTCGAGAGATCGTTCTTGCGGCGGCGGAGCAGTGACAACGAACAGCGATGCGCAAAGCGTCGAGATGGCTCGCATCTGTCGTAGGCGAAAAGGACATATTTTGACAACAGCCAGCGTCCTGTAGCGGCTCTCCACTCACGGAATATCCCGAACGGCCACCGTGACACAGTTTTCCCCGGAGTTCTGGGCGAAAATAGGAACGAAATGCGTGAAATATCCCCGTCGTCGGAGCGAAGAACAGTCCCCCACAAGCCGACACAGTCAGAACAACAATTGCGGGCTCCAATACAAGAAATGCTAATTTTCGTTGCTTTTCAGTCTTCAAAAGCGAATCACAAAGCGGCCCCTCTTGAGCGAGACACCTCGGTATACGCCACCTTATGAAAACGCCGACTCGGGCTGTCGCCGGCTGGTCTTGGGTGGCCGAGTTATGGGTTTGAATTGTGTAAATAATGCAGCCTTGCCACCACCAGAACTGTACCGTAATTTGTCAACGTAGATTAACACGAGCACACTTTGTACATTAAAACAGGCATCTGATTATTGTGGTAAATGGGGAAAAAATTATGTTTCCATTGTGATCATATTTTTTATTCAGTATTTTTTTAATTGTGTACTTTCTTCTTCACAGAATGATAAATGTTGCTGTCGGAAGATTTTTTACGAGTGATAAAGAATCATCAAAGTTAAATTTTTCATTAAACGGGGCATGGCAATGTTATCTATTTAATTTCAGAGTAAATTAAATTTCCTTTCAGTATGAATTGAATGTGATGCTGTTTAGTATAAATATGAAGTTTGCTTCATAATTTTATTAGACTGTTTGCGTACAGAAAACCATAAGCTGGACATTGTTTTAAATTTGATATTGGTTTTATATGAGGGTTTTTTTTCGTTTTGAATGGTGGGGGTAATTATCCAAGAAGGAAAACCCGTAGCTGCAGGTTATGAAATACGGCTGAGAATTGTGACAAATTGTGCTCGACATATATGAAACATCGTTATATTACGTGATAAATAAAAGACTGCATTATGGCTGTGTCAGGCAATGCGTGACGGGTATACAACTCGGCCCCGACAGACAGCGGCGTGCCCGAACCTAACGAGTGAAGAGAAAATGTGCAACAACCGGAATGGCGCGCAGAGTTGGCGTTTCGGTAAGTCAGCGTGTTAACCGCTCTTTGTTGTACCGAGCGAGCTGGTGTGACACTTTCGCTGAAAAGGAAATGCCTTCGTCTGGCGCTCGTCGGGTGTCAGCATCAACTGCATAACCTTATATAAAACGCGGCCGATTGTGTCGGTCAGACGGTCGATAATCTATCAAACAGCTCAATATAGTACAGATAGCAGTTGTTTACGACACTCGATCCACGCTTAAAACCAGTCGTATGTTTACGATGTGAGGGAGCGTCTCAGAAGTGGCGGGTCGAAGAAGACCAACCCCGACTGGGACAGGTTATGGGATGGCCGTTTCGGTTAGAATCGTTCGTATTGCGATGGTGTTAAATGGGGGTACCTGAAAGCATTACATTCTTCGAAGAAAGCCGTGTGTCCAGGTGCTCCGTGCCTACATCAAAACCCGGAGGCTATATGAAATATGGACGAGACCAACAAAACGTTTGCGTGTAAATATAGTTCGTGGGCGTTTTTATGAAACTTTGTTTTAAATATTTATGGCGTTCTCTCTCTCTCTCTATCTCTCTCTCTGTGTGTGTGTGTGTCTGTGTTAAGATATGCAAACTACTTTTCACCACAATCGGCGGTAAAGCCGAGATATGAATCATGCACCCACCACCTTGCGCTGCTATAGAGTATATATTTCAAATGTCTCTCGAGTATTTACTTGTCTCTGATTCCAAGAAAATGTTTCGTAATGTATGTGTTTAAGGCAGACACGCGTCTAATATTAGGAGCCCGATAACACACTGTCGACCATACGATGACAGTCCGCCATGCTGATATAATACTGATATGATGATATCAAGCTAACATTACAATAAATATTGTAAATAATATCAAAATTACAAAATATAAGTGTATTTGGTACAAGGTATTAGGTATATATATATATATATATATATATATATATATATAAATGTATTTTTGTTACATCACTATATAGCACGATGTTACTCTATGCTATAGTAACAGTGTATACCACACTGGTAGTTTATAGCACACTACTAGCATATACCATCACTATATAGCACGATGTTATTCTGCTACAGTAACAGTGTATACCACACTGGTAGTTTATACCACACTACTAGCATTGTCTGTGAGTATATATTACACTATTAGCAAATGACAGGAATCACTTTATGAACTATGTAATAACTGCATATACGATATTGTCACACCATATACCACTCAAAGTGCTAATATATATATATGTATGTATATATATATATATATATATATATATATATTGTACTCAAGATGTTATTTTTAAGACAGGACCTTTTAAGGATGAAGATTATTTTGTCATAATTACGGTGAAGATTTGAACATACTTTGTTATAAGATTAGGTTCTTAGAAGAAATCCCTTTTAGAACATAAATGGGGTATCACTTGTTCGTCTATGTAAGAGTGTGTCCTGTCCTAAATTAAATTAAATTAATTTGATCCATTCCTCACCGAAGACGCATACTACTGTCTAAAACAGAGACGAACACAGCGCATCACCATTTTGCAATGACGCTAATTAAAATGAATCGGTTTCGACCTCCCTTTCCTTGTCAGGCTAACAACGGAATCTGCTATTAGAAGTTGTCGTGTTAAACTGCTACTCATAAACTCGGTTTGACTTCCGTTACAATAATTCAAGTAGCAGACGTGTTCTAAAAGAAATCGCATTTCAAGAGGTCATTGTCGTATTGCTAAAATTCGGTTACTATTTTCCACTGCGACGCCAATGTCCGAACCAAACGCGCCTCCCCCCCTCGCCCATTACGTGGCCACCATTATAAAGCCGTTACACCGACGACGTTTTCGGTTGAAATGATGGCGTGTTTTAACCGAAAATGGTGGCTGATTTATAGCCAATGATAAGGCGGCATTTAAATCGCTGCACCGATAAAGACATATGACGGTGTTTATCGCGATTAATTACTGCATGGTATTCATTTAGATGTTGAGACAGATAGTGCCCGATAAGGATGACATAATTGTTATCTTATCACGCCAGAATAAATACTTCTCCATTAAGATAAGAGTCTCTTTACCGGCTGATGAGATATTCGAGCTATTCAAATAAGGAAGACGGGTGTCTTATAGACGTTTTTGGTATAGGTTGCTAGAATAAGAGAACGGGTGAAGACGAGGCGTGGTGTGCTTATTATGGGGCACTGGGTTTGTTGTTGTTGTTGTCGTTGTAGTAGTTGTTGTTAATTGTGGAAGTAGTGGTGGTTGTGGTGATGATAAGGATGATGATGATGATGGTGATATTGTTGTTGCTCCTTGTTACTGTTGTTACTATTGTTGCCGTTATTTGATTATTCCACATTCACCGAAGCAAGCTGTATAGAAATAAAAATGGCCGACCTGAGCGATAATACGTGATGAGAAGGTCTCGTGTTTTAGAAGTTGCGTGTAGCACGGAAGTTTATAAATAGATTAACGTCGACGTCAGTCGGGGAAACATATGTTACTAAAACGTTAAAGTGTTTAGAGCACCCCGGGTACATCAGTGAGTGAGTGAGTGAGTGAGTGAGTGAGTGAGTGAGTGAGTGAGTGAGTGAGTGGTGGTGAGTGAGTGAGTGAGTGAGTGAGTGAGTGAGTGAGTGAGTGAGTGAGTGCTATTTTGCACACGGTAGGCTAATTGGGCTGCAATAATAATGTGACCAAGTGGAAGATAAAACATAAGATCTTTCAGATATAGCCTAGCTAAGGTTCGAACCCATGAGTAGAGGTCCGTGGTCAACCGGATACGACTATTAGTTAGACTACAGTGAAATCTCGACTGAGTGAGTGAGTGAGTTAGTGAGTGAGTTATAGCCATATATAGCTTAAAGGTATTTATGTCACCTTCTTCATTTTGAGCCCCCCTCCACACACACATATACATATACAGAGAGAAAGAGAGAGAGAGATAGAGAGGGTCGGATTTACGCTTATAAAAAGAAGCCAACTGTTCATATAATTTTGTATTAATAACAGGAAACATAAACTATTACATTTAAATAAACCAACAAACAAATAAAAATAAATAAACAAGAATAGACTAAAACTAGCGGCAAATATTATATATTTTTTGTATATCATTCCAATCGTTTGAGTTGAGCACTCCATATTGGGGCGGGGGGGGAGAAGGTATGTATTTCATTAACTGATCAGCTTCTTCGACAGAAACACATAATCGAAGGTGAAGTAAGTTTTTATTATTTCTTTGGGCTTTATGTACGGGACTATGGGGGGGCGGGGGGTTGATGCAAGTGAGAAGATAATTGGAAATCTGGGGTTTCGGGCGCTCGAAATCAGGTTTCTTGCAAATAAATATCTTTCGGCGGAGGTGGGGGGGGGGGACATTCTATGAAAACATACAAATTTGGATACATATAAATAATGTACGATACCCACAATACAGTCTTTTCAATATCAGCCGACGTTATATCTCTTCTATTTTACAATCCCTCGTCGCCTATTTTATAGGTAGAAAATTGGTTGACTAGCGGTAGCGTGTTGGACCACAGATCACTACCACCCGTGTTCGAATCCCGGCGTGGGCATATCTGAAGGTTGTTTCGTCTTTCACTTCGTCTCATTACCTTTGGAGGTCGCTCGGCCCATTTAGCCTACCTCGTGCACAAAAGTGGCCGTAAAACATCAATCATCATCCAATGTGTTAGCGTGTGTGGCTACCACTACCCCACGGCCAGCCCTTTACTTTCCCCACTCCTCCCCGCATCTATACCTCCCTCCACCAACGCCACGGCAATGGAATCGCCGTGTTTTTACAGGCCGCCACAGGTGAGCTGCTGCCTACTTTTTTAAACTGGTCGTCTACTCTATTCCCTACTGAAAAAGGCTGTCCATAGCTCGTCCCCGGAATATCCGTGTGAGATGGATTTAGGGCGGGTGTGACGTGAGGAGGTAAGAGTAATGACTTTATTGTAATCGCGTTTTCGGAGCAAGTATACCTACCTGTCTTGTATCAGGCCTGTGTGTTAAAGGTAAATTAAATTAAAACAATTTGGTATTACTTCGTATTTTCGTAGCTTATGAGAGGCCCAATAAATACTAGTATAGACGAGTATTCGGATTACTCCTTAGCGATACAATCATTGGCGCTGTTTTACTCTCGACTCATCTATATAGACTATCAACGAGTTGACGACCCTTTGATACTATTGTCAATTTGCGACCGCGCGCGTGCCATTGAAGTCACCGCAGAAGCTTATTGCGGAGTGGAAAAAAATCCATAGTAAAGCCTTTTCAAGAGAAAACCGCAGCTCAACGCCAAGGATGGAGCCGGTTCCCGGTGAGTTTTCTTAATTATGCCATCATCACGTGGCTCAATTGGTCACCGTGGATCTGAGCGATGCCTGACAGCAGGCAGAGGATTAAAATCGAATTATGTTTATTAAATAGACACGGTCTGAAGTGGTGGGGACGGCTGGATATGGTACTTAGATACACCTGGCGCCACTTTGATGGATGTCAGCCACACGTCCGTGACAGTTGGGAAGCCTCATCTTCCTCGCGGAGGCTGTATTTATGGATGTCAGCCACACGTCCGTGACAGTTGGGAAGCCTCATCTTCCTCGCGGAGGCTGTATTTACGATGCCTATGGCAATCGGCGAGCTGTAACATCCTCGTCGTCAGCTGCAACTTGATCCGAAGACGAGCGTAAACAATATTTTTTATCTCTGTCACATTTCTACTTCCGTCATAATATAATAACGGCGGGACGATGATGGCCAGGTGCTGGCGACCACGTGGTACGTTTCTTCCAACAACTGATATTGTAATTTATTTTTGGTTTGTTTTTGCAGGTTGCGCTTCTGGAACACCTGTTCTCCTCTAAATCACACGAAGGGCGCCCGGCCCTGAATGAAGATGGTATCCTTAACTCGCGAAAGATTATTCGACAAACATTTCTCTCCGGCATTTCGTTCGATCGCGAACTAATTGACTGAGTCACGTGCCGGTTGCCATTGATCGAGGTTGAGGCATCTGCGAGATACGGCGTGTGGAGGTTGAGGGATGTATGAACTGTCGTGTGTGGAGGCTAAAGCCAGCCGAGATTCCATATACGCGGTATGCGTTATGCGAATGCGATTAAAACAATGAAAAACAATGTAAATGTACGAGGCTAATTCCAGATGTGCGACTGGGTGTGCGATTTGCGAATGCGACAAATGGGATAGCTTCATCTAGCGATTGGTGCGAACGCGATCGGACGTTTGAATCCTGAATTTTACGACCCAGGCAGGCTTTCTCAAGGAAAATAGATCTGACTGAAAACGCATGGATATTGCAATGTCGCATTAGCATGCACGAGTGAGTGAGTGAGTGAGTGAGTGAGTGAGTGAGTGAGTGAGTGAGTGAGTGAGTGAGTGAGTGAGTGAGTGAGTGGTGAGTGAGTGAGTGAGTGGTGGTGGGTGGTGGTGGTGGTGGTGAGTGAGTGGTGGTGAGTGAGTGAGTGAGTGAGTGAGTGAGTGAGTGAGTGAGTGAGTGAGTGAGTGAGTGAGTGAGTGAGTGAGTGAGTGAGTGAGTGAGTGAGTGAGTGAGTGAGTGAGTGAGTGAGTGAGTGAGTGAGTGAGTGAGTGAGTGAGTGTCAACAGGGATTATACTTCCGTGATACTTTATGAGTTTGCCTTCGGCACAGCAAACCTCCAAATTTGTAATCACTAACTGTAATCACCAAACTAACGACTGTCTGGTGTATGTAGGATGGAGTATGTGGAGGTTGCCTGGTGTATGTAGGATGGAGAATGTGGAGGCTGTCTGGTGTGTATAGGTAGGAGTATGTGGAGGCTGTCTGGTGTATGTAGGATGGAGTATGTGGAGGCTGCCTGGTGTATGTAGGATGGAGTGTGTGGAGGCTGTCTGGTGTATGTAGGATGGAGTGTGTGGAGGCTGTCTGGTGTATGTAGGATGGAGTGTGTGGAGGCTGTCTGGTGTATGTAGGATGGAGTATGTGGAGGTTGTCTGGTGTATTTATGTTGGAATATGTGGAGGCTGTCTGGTGTGTGTATAGGTTGGATTATGTGGAGGCTGTCTAGTGTATGTAGGATTGGGTGTGTAGAGGCTGTCTGGTGTTTATAGGATGAAGTATGTGGATGCTGTGTGTAGGTTGTAGTATGTGGAGACTGTCAGGTATATGTATATGAGTGTTTGGAGGCTTTCTGGTGTATGTAAGATGGACCATGTGGAGGCTGTCTAGGGTGTGTAAGTTGGAGCATGTGGAGACTGTCTGGGTGTGTGTAGGATGGAGTATACGGAGGCTGTCTGGTGTGTGTAGGATGCAGCATGTGGAGGCTCGTGGGAGTGGAAGATGGATCCTGCATATGTTCCCGTGTGGGGAGAGTGAAACATGTGGAGGGTAATGTGTGTGAAGGTTGATGCATACGGAGACTGGCGTGTTTGCGTGGGTGATTGTGTGTTTGCGTATATGCTTGAATATTGCTGTGTGTGTTGCTGTTTTTAAGGCCACTTTTGTGCACAAGATAGGATAAATGGGTCGAGTGACCTCAAAAGTAATGAGGCGAAGTGAAAGATGAAACAACCATTCTGGCATAACCTGACCGAGGTTTGAACCCAGGTTAGGCCATATACCTTCCTTCTGTGTGTGTGTGTGTGTGTGTGTGTGTGTGTGTGTGTGTGGTGTGTGTGTGTGTGTGTGTGTGTGTGTGTGTGTGTGTGTGTGTGTGTGTGTGGCTTGGAGCATGTGAAGACTTACACGTGTTCAAGTGGAACCATGTGGAGACTGGCATTATGAACGTCAAATATTTCGGCTGAGTTCTCATCCATATTTAAGTGATTAAGAACACGCCATCCATCATCAAATACCAGATGTCAAGTTATGCAATGAACTCTATCAGCTTGGCTATCTAGAGTCATGGCTTAATTCTGATGGTAACAAGTGAATGGTGATCATATTATTATTATTATTATTATTATTATTATTATTATTATTATTATTATTATTATCATCATAATCATATTCATCATTGTTATTGTTGTTATTCAAGGTCAGTATATTTACTCAACACCATATGATGATAACATTTCACAAATTAAACTACTCCAGTGCTGAAATATCTGAAACATAATGCTTGATTGCGTTTTGATCTCAAATTCCCTGACTGATGAATCACCTAGACATCATAAAATTATTCAGATTGATAGATGTGTAGATATTTTTATGCAAAATTTGGTGGAAGTATACATTTTTATGAATGTATGCATGTTACTATATGTAATATTATGTAGTTGTGTATATTTTGTTTACCATCTAGTCAGGCAGCGAGTGTCGATTGAGTAAATACGGAAACATGTGCTCATACCTTTAAATATAAAACATTATACGCCCCCCCTACACACAAAGAACTAACATAGAAATGTTTATATATATATATATATATATATATATATATATATATATATATATATATATACATTTATAACATTGTAATATGTAAACACATATTTATACATATAACTAAATATCACTTTTATAATTTATAGTTAGGATTCATCTTATCCCGAACACAAACTTTGTTACTATTGTCTTTCAGGTTAGATACACCTTTATTTATTATTTATTAAACCCATTATTAATATTATTGATCAATTTCCCACCTTAAAAGATAACAATTGTCATATAATCAATTATAGCTCTACAGGTTTTAACTTTAAGGTAACCTTCATTGTAGATCTAGTATCACTATCACAAACAAATGTGCAACTAAAAAAAAACACAACAATTTCCACCAATTAGCAAACAACGTATTATTTTATATTAATTATGTAGCAGTTTTTCTACTGATGTGGTAAAAATGTCTGTGCCGACCTCTATTTGTATAGCAGATATTCAGCATATTTTTCAGAATTTTCTTTATCAAATAACCCAAACGTTATCTTTAGGGCTGGGTGCCGGTTGGGTAGATGGTTGGGTGGTGGGTTGAGGTGTGTTGGTTGTGGGGGTGGGGGGAATTGTACATATGAATTGATTGTTCCATATTAGATTTTAACCGGCTGTTAATCCCGAAATATTTAACATTAATTATGCCGACCTGTTGTTGGTGTTGTCCTGATTGACAAATGTCCCGATGTGTTCTTGAGACCTAAATATTGTTATTGTCATCATCATTATCATCATCATCATCATCATTATACCAGCATCATCAGCGTCCTCGTGTTATTAATAGATCACCGTCAAGTAGCCACTCACTGTATTCTGACCATCAAAAGGCTCGATCCATATCGAACCAGGACATATAATTATTATGCTCCAGTGATGCGGAACGCACGTCAGCCTCCGCCACATCTGGTCACGGCTCATAAACCTACTAAAGCCTTACCTTAGAGCGCCGGCGTTCAGGTGTTAATAGCTCTTTGACATAATTATCATAAGGCTTATGATAATAATGTTTATTGTTTGGATGTCAAGCCAGCCCTCAGCTCCACGCTGACAGGTGCTGGTTTATATCGAGGTAAATGTGATGATTTTCACAGCGTGATGCGGACGGTTTGAATATTGAGTGACGAGTTCGGAGGCCTACTGTCGTATTGTTCGCTGTGTTTATAGCAGTTTATATATATATATATATATATATATAGTTGATGAGAGTGGTAAACATGACTATATTAGGGAGGTAGTGAAGTTGACAAGGTGACTTCTTGACTAGCATCTCATTATCATGGGTCGCTTCACAGCGAGGTCAGAAGCGTGGTGCAGTTGTTAATGTATTTGACCACAGATCTCAGAACGTGGGGTCGAATCCAAGTCTTGGCTGCGGCTGTGTGTGTGTGTGTGTGTGTGTGTGTGTGTGTGTGTGGAGGGGGGGGGGACTATCATGCATCACTAAAAGACTTCTCTACTTGGTTATTTCATTTCTCTAGATAGTGGTATCTAGATAGGCCCCCCCTCTCTCTCTGATTCTCTCTCTGATGGATTCTATATTGTAGTAGATAGCGCATCGCACTGCATACCTCCAGGTTGTAGGATGGATTCCTCGTGTTCCTTCTCTGTGGGATGTTTCATTGGTTAAAAAAAACGCACTGATAATTTCATTTACCTGGCGAGTAGCCCGATGGAAAATTGTTCCAGGTGAGACAAGTGTGGAAGCCAGATAAATCTAAATAAACAAAAAACGTGTAGAATTAGTCTGCGTGATTACGTAAGCAAGCATTTGGACTAAGATAATACACAATACACACATCCACTGTCTATATATTGAGATTTGTAGATAGAAATACACTCGAATGATCAGAAATACTGAATGATCTTAAAATAAACTGGCAAGAAATACTCCATCATCCAGATTATTGTCTCTTAAAAATTAAAGTTCTGAACCAGCGGAGCGTTAATACAGACAGGTTTCAGAGAGTGAATGAATGAGAGAGACGGACAGACAGACAAACAGACCGTGAGTGAATGAGTGAGTGAGTAAGAGATATGGACAGACAGACAAACAGACCAAGATTTAGACAGTGAGAAAGAGAGAGAGAGAGAGAGAGAGAGAGAGAGAGAGCGACGAACAGACAGACAAACCGAGATTCAGACATACAAAGATAGATGGGGGGGGGGAGCGACAGACGGACAGACCGAGATTCAGACAGACAGAGAGAGCACGTGAGAGAGAGAGAGACAGACACAGACATACCGAGATTCAGATATACAGACATAGAGAGAGAGGGGGAGACACAGATAGACAGACAGACAGACAGACAGACAGACCGAGATTCAGACAGAGAGAGAGAGAGAGAGAGAGAGAGAGAGACGCACAGACAGATATATAGAGATTCAGACAGACAGAGAGAGCGAGAGAGGCAAAGACAGACATACAGAGAGAAAGAAAGACCGTCAGAGACAGACAGAGAGTAATCCACGCTCTCTCTCTTTCCACACACACACACACACACACACACACACACACACACACACACACACACACACACACACACACACAGAGAGAGAGAGAGAGAGAGAGAGAGGAGGAGGGGGATAGTCATAGTGAGCTACAATCCAGACAAGTGACACGGCCATTAACAATTATAGTTATTATATTGACAGTTCGATGTATCGAAATGTCACTCATCACACCTCGTCCAAAACATGAAAGAGGTCGGAATGAAGCCACATTGTTGGCCTTACTGGCTTCTGAAGGCTTCATCTGAACTTCCACCTCCCCCCTGTATAGAGTCGACACCGATCATAAACTAAACGTACAGGAAAACCTGTCCCTCCTATCTGAGATAGGTGTGAGAAGGGTTTAAATAGAGAGAGTGTGTGTGTGTGTGTGTGTGTGTGTGTGTGTGTGTGTGTGTGTGTGTGTATGTGTGTGTGTGTGTGACGGACTTGAGGTAGAGCAAAAGGAGAAAGAAGCGATTCGACACGAGGAGCGAGGAAAGCTTCACCGCAAAATTTATATACACGGAGGGCCCCTTATGTCACATTAATATGTATTTTTGTTACATTTCTCTGTTACAGTTACATTAAAAAATATATTGAAAAAACATAGTGCACCGGAAATGATTATTAATTGATATATTACGTCATTTCATGATGTAATAAGGAAAATTATTATTTTAGTCACATTTTAATTGTATGAGTAATAAATTAATTACTTCATTAACCAATTATTCTAATTTCTCTCCGGATCAGGTTTATAAAGTTGGAATATTCAGTATTTATTATTAAATTCAATATTTAAAATAATAACACTGATACAAACCCAGTGTAATAGCTATGTTGTTGTTGTTGTTGTTGTTATTGTTGTTTTTATATTTGTTGTTGTTGCTTGTATATTATAACTGATGTAAATATGGATGTTGTATATAAAGTAAGAGCTATCTATGTTATGACCTCCTGTCTTATTAGAAATATTCTTTTTAGGAGAACGCTAGAAGAACCATATGATCTGTTGTTGTTGTTGTTGTTGTTATTATTATTATTATTATTATTATTATTATTATTATCATTATTATTGTTAAGATAAAGACACTCTCAACACAATAACAACTTTGTTAAATGCTTCACTTGCTCACAACAACACGAACCTCAGTCAGCTCGCTCCTGACCGAACAATTATTATGATGGAAATAGAAAAGGACATGCACGCAAGCTCGCACGCACGCGCGCGCGATGCCTTTTATACATATACACACACGCTACTATTAATAACAACATTTTCTCAGTCTATGCGCACGCACACACACACACACACACACACACACACACACGTCAATCATTTTGTTTATTGTTTTCTCATTTCCATTCTTCTCCGCTTATCAGTTTTCATTAATCATCTCAGCAGCGTCCGCCAGGCGGCGTCTTGGTCTTATCCTACGCGTGAGATTTATTTTATCGATTTGACGCGAGATTTAGGAGGAGATTTGATGAGTTTTGTGACGTCAAAAACAAGCCGGGATCTCGTAATATAGAGTTAACTGTATCATGTGACTGTGGTAAAGAACGGATAATAAATGGATCTGGTTCTGGAGTGAAGGAGCTGAGGTAACGCATCCGGAGGGGTAGGATTTGTGTGATTATAAAACGTTGATCCAGAACGGAGAAAGATTAGAGTGAGACAAAGAGAAACGAGAATTGGAGATGGAATGAGAATGTGGGACGTGAAATTGTGAGATGGGTCGGGATGTTGTATGGAAGAGGGAGAGATAGATAGATAGATAGATAGATAGAGAGAGAGAGAGAGAGAGAGAGAGAGAGGATGAGAGAGTGAGTGAGTGGGAGAGAGAGAGAGAGAGAGAGAGGAGAAGTGAGAGTATAAGCGTCTCAATTCCAGTCATGTCAGTACCACCAGATCTCGTAATTACTAAAAGCATTCCCTCAGATCTCGTCTCAATATAAAGCCATTTTTTAACTCTCCGTTGCTAGCCCCCCCCTCTCTCTCTCTCTCTGTGTGTGTGTGCGTATATATATATATATATATATATATATATGTGTGTGTGTGTGTATGTGTGTGTCAGCTAGATACGACAGACAGCACACAGAAGGTCTAAGTGACACCAACAATCAGAAGCCATTCACCCCATAAAGACTAATTATGGTAGTTTTATATGTGTATAAACATCACATTGACTGATTCTGAGTTAATAAGAACATTCAAAAATTATTTTATTCTCAGGTAAGCTGCATCCCCCCCCCCCCGAAATCAGTTACCATGGTAACGCTTCTATTCGCCTTCACCATGTTAATCCTGCTGATAACGACGAGAAATCATCGCGAACCAACATGGCTTCTTGGAATCATAAAATTTTATCCTTTTTAAAACTGTTTTTATTGATTTATTGTGCGAAAATCCTGTGTCGCTTTTCTAAGGACTTCACGTTCGTTTATGGTTGAAAGTTCTGCCCGGTTTTCGCGCTTTGTATCTCTACTTGATAGACCTGCACATTATGGTGTCGTTATAAAATATCTCGTGTTGTATGCTGTTTCATCCATCGCCCCCACCACCCCCAACCCACCCTCATCCTGTTACCCATGCGATCTTAGCGGTCGAAAAGCGAACCAGGTTTGTGTGTTAGAAACGCATCATGTTTCATCCGACAATGGAAATATCCAGATTTTGCGAATTCACGAGATAGAAAAATCCGGTTCACGGAAGGAGTACATTTTCGTCACCAAGAGAGACACCAATCGGGATCACGTAACAAACAGCGGATCCATTACTGGGCGAACCAGCGAGACACGAACGATCGGTAGAAGACAAGAGACAGATTTGAACCTATAAGGCCCCCGGTTTTCACTGCATCACTGTACCGCCTCAACCGTCACCTTAACCAGGCTCTCCGTTCTCATCTTGTCTTATGGCAGAATCGTGTCCTTTTGTCTTCCACTTCATAGATTCAACCGACTGTCCTGACGTGACGACATCTTTGATCTTCCAGCCGATATTATCCGGCCGCCCTCGTGGCATATGGCATAGGGACGAATCGCTTCCTTGACAACAGCTCCACTGGTCAGATCGTGTCCGATTACTTCGTCCCTTCGCTGTTCGGGTCGTCGTTACCTATTGACAAGAGCTCTGTCAACTGATATAATGGTCATCATGTCATTAGATTTTGCTTTGTTGGACGAAATATGATACGATATATATATATATATATATATATATATATATATATATATAGAGAGAGAGAGAGAGAGAGAGAGAGAGAGACCCTCCTATGTTAGCGAGTACATGTAGTATGTATACTCTTACATGTATTCCTTTCGCTGTATCCAGAAAAGGTTGTAATTTCGATAAATAAACCTGTAAACGAGTAATTGTTTTCCGCAGACAAAAAAATAATCGTCATTGTTCTGAAATAGCGAAATGATCTTAAAATAATTGATGAACAATCGAAGAAAGATTTGTTCGGGATCATCGAGTTATGGAGCTTTATATACCGAGCCAGTAGACCGTATGCAGACTGATACGAAAGCGATTTCTTTGTGCTATCTCTCTCCCAGCCAGATATAATCCCCGTCCTGAATAAGGGGGGGGGGGTGGTTGAAGAAAAGAAAGATACCCCCCTCCCTCGACAATAAAACGAAATGAAAAGAAGTCCCCCACTAGGTAGAGGGACACCGGAGAAAAGGAAAAAAGTAGTAATTCATTTGATACCGTTCAAGCATTCTCGTTCCGGTAAGTGCACGTGTTGTAAGGAGAGTAAGATTTCGGGATACGTAGATGACTAAAGTCTTCCGTGATAAGTATGATTTCCGGATACATAGATAGGTACCCGGGATCTGATCTCGATACCCAATACTAATAATAGATTGTTTAGATTTCGACTTACATAAACCATTCTCACGTAACAAAGGACGTTCCAACGGTGCAGCGGTTGAAGCACTGCGCTGTAAATCTCCGGGTTGTGGGTTCGAATCCAGCTGGCATGTTTGTTGGCTATGTTCCCCTCCCCCCACCCCCCGGACTATATGCCCGAGGTGTGACCAGTCCACAACCTAAACACATAAAATAAACTCAAGTCAACATTCTCACCTAAACCAACCTCCTACTTATGATACATGTACACTCCCCTCATGAACGGTGGTATTTAAATTACTATTGGTGTGTGTGTGTGTGTGTGTGTGGGTGTCCGCGTGTGTTTTAGCTGCGTATAACAAGGCACATGCACAGAGATTCTCAAACTGTGAATTCAATCTCTGGACGATTCTTCAGGGGACTGAATGCCGAGATATGTGTGGTGTCGTCTATCTAAACAGTCTAGCTAATTATATTTAGAAACCTAACGCCAATATATGTATAAATCCAGTCATAAAATAATCGATCAAAACCCTAATACATCATAAAAGATCACTACCCACTCACTCACTTTCTCTCTCACTTCAATTGATTGATAATGTTCTTAACAAGTTCAGAATGAGATCGTTGAGAGACGGACGACATTTACTCTAGATCAAGTTCAATTTGACGAGGATCACTGCATCTGGATCTTAGTAGAACAGATCACGTGTGTTAACATTTGATCTCTGATTGGTCCAATTTGTTGGCTTATTTGCTTGAGACTTGCTTGAACCAGGCGAATTTTGTGTCACTTTGTTTGTCTGTCTGTATGTTTGTTTGTCTGTCTGTCTGTTTGTTTTGTTATTGTTTATCTGTCATGTCTGTCTGTCTGTCTGTCTGTCTGTTTCTGTCTGTCTGTCTGTCTGTCTGTCGTCTGTCTGTCTGTCTGTTGTCTGTATGTCTGTCTGTCTGTCTGTCTGTCTGTCTGTCTGTTTTGCTGTCTGTCTGTCTGTCTGTCTGTCTGTCTGTCTGTCTGTGTCTGTGTCTGTCTGTCTGTCTGTCTGTCGGTCGGTCGGTCGGTCGGTCGGTCTGTTTATCTGTTTGTTTATCTTTTGTTTGTTTGTTTGTTTTCGTCTTTCATTTCTATGTTTTACGATACCCGATATCCAAATACACAATACCCGATATCCAAATACACGATATTCAATAGCCGATATCCGATAACCAAATACCCGACATCCGATACCGGATACGCAATTCCCAAATACCCGATACACTAATAACGGTGAATCAACCCAATTGTCCGGTACACATCCCAATATAATACCTAATCCAGATTGAACCCCCCCCCCTCCCCATCCCCATAAAATAACATTTTTTATTGGTCGGTTTACACACGTCATCAATGACGACAACAGGTGAATCAGAGCCTAATCTGGATCAGGACGAGGTTAACAGGTAGTGGCTCGAGTGATAATTACTCCAGACAATATGACTGGATAATAAGGATGACACCGGGTGCAAATGGCTCGAGAACATCTATTGAACGAGTGAAAAGAGGAGATTGTCCTGATGTTGAGGTGGTATCGTATGAGAGAGGGGGGGGGAGAGGGGAGCGAGAGAGGGAGGGAGAGTAGGAGAGAGAGAGAGAGGGAGGTGGTGGATGGAGAGGGGGGA
Organism: Paralvinella palmiformis; assembly: GCA_025642065.1. Taxonomy (NCBI): domain Eukaryota; kingdom Metazoa; phylum Annelida; class Polychaeta; order Terebellida; family Alvinellidae; genus Paralvinella; species Paralvinella palmiformis. Next base: position 705,174 of record JAODUP010000005.1, on the reverse strand, counting down.
AGAAGGAGAGAGATGGGAGAGAGAGAGGATGAGAGAGAGAGCGAGAGCGAGAGCGAGAGAGGAGAGAGGGGGGGGGAGGGCGATTAGTTTCACCTGGAAATTGGTAACACTTAAGACATATAGTCTTACGAGTGGATAATTAGATGACAGGTCTGAATTATATTATAATGATGGATGAAATATCACGCAGACAGATTTGGAATCTATTCCGCGACGTGTGCGATGTATATATATATATATATATATAGTGTGTGTGTGTGTGTGTGTGTGTGTGTGTGTGTGTGTGTGTGTGTGTGTGTGTGTGTGTGTGTGTGTGTGTGTGTGTGTGTGTGTGTGTGTTAATAATGGTGAATATATCTTGTTGATGAAGTGAATACAGATAATGTGTAGGACGCTGTGATGTTGGTGACTAGGCCCAATATGAGCCGCTAGATGGCGTGATACGTATTGCTCGATGATAAATAGGTTTCAGAATTGGTAAAGATTACTGAGTCAGTGCGTGTGTGTGTGTGTGTGTCCGTGTGTCTTGGACACTGATGTAGACATGGACAATGATACAATGGCGAGAAAGAATGACTGTACACAGACAAAGACAGAGATGGTGATCTAGACAAAAACACACATAAAGATATAGAAATAGACACAGATAAAGATAAAAACACATACATGAACACAAACACAAAATCAAATATCCATAGACTGACATATAGAAACATGGACCTGGATATAGACCTAGATATAGATAGATGTTCAATATTGCAGATACAGATATAGAGACGTGAATATGTACAGAGATCATATATATATATATATATATATATATATATAGAGAGAGAGAGAGAGAGAGAGAGATTATATTGCGGTGTGCTATTGTATTTATTTAAAAGCTTCACTGATGCTATACGCTTCTCTGAGATAAACCCAGTGAACTCGGTATAATCTTTACTGTTTCTCCTACCACAAATGTGTTATATTCTAACACGATCTAACAGCTCTACTCATTTATTGTTAGATGTTTTCCAGCCTCTCATAAGATGATGCCAGTCTTGATTAATAAAACAAGTGGAATAATTCATTATTAGATGTGTTTATGTCGTGTCCAGTGATGTAGGGTTGTTTCTATATGATGGGGGTGGCGTGTGAATAGGGACGAAGGGTCGGAATAGGTGACGTGTGTTTCAAAATTGTACACCGTCCCTAAAGGGGGGAGATGTATGTTTGTGTGTGTGTGTGTGTGTGTGTGTGTGGGTGGGTGGATGTTAAGAAAGGGAACATCGTCTCATTCGTTTGTAGCACACACACACAGATTCGAGCACTCAGAGTTTTGTTGTGCTACAAAGCGCTAGTCGTGGACCATCTAACCACCATCCTCTATGAGTCATACTATGATTCAGACCCAGCAAATCTCGTCTCCCATGTCTTTCGTTTCACACTTATCACGGCCGCCACTTTCCTCGAGAGAACGCTTATAGATAAACATTGCATTCTCCGAGCACTCTCGTGTTTTATACTTGATTGGAAAACTAAGTCTCGTTCTGGGTGCATCTTCCATCCCTTACACTCACAATATAATTGATCAGATTGTATATATTTATAATATTAATATTTTTTTAACATATGCACTTGTTAAATACCAGTCAGTAATATTCATTAGGTGACGAATTTGTTTATATATTTTGTGGTTGTTATTGTTGGGTTGTCTTATGAGTGGGATAAGATGATTCGTTTGTTCATTTAATGACTAATTCATACGACGTACTGATAACAACATTATAGAAATGATTCATTCTGAAACGATTTGGCTATATATATATATATATATATATATGTGTGTGTGTGTGTGTGTGTGTGTGTTAATGTATGTGTATGTCAACGGGTGTATATGCTTACTACAATACATTATGCAGTTTTCATAAAAGGCAGATCTATGACACACAGACATACACACACACACACACACACACAGAGAGAGGGGGGGTGGTATTTCGGTCGGTTTCTCTATTTACTTGAGATAATGATATATTTCTGTCGTATTTTATTGCCAGACGTGGATACGGTGACATAACAATAACTATCGGATGTTATAGATATTATATTCCATGTAAGTGAAGCGTACTACAGAACACAAACTGATGTTATATTAGTCTCATGACGTTCTCATAAATGTGTAAATTACCAGATTACGACTCATTCCGACGGTCTTTCTGGATTGTAAACCATCTCTCTCTCTCTCTCTCTCTCTGCGTGTGTGTCTGTGTGTGTGTGTGATGGTGTGTGTGTGTGTGTGTGTGTGGTTTATTTAGTATTCGGTATATGTGAACGCTTAAGTACTGATCCGTATTCATGTTCGTCTGGGTGCGTACGCATCCAGCATGGACTCATTACGCGAAAGATTCGCTCCAGGAGGAAGTGTGCACACAACCAGAACCAAAGCAGCGTCGGCGACTCCGACAGTCGACTTGTAGATCTCCGTCGAAGTAAATCCGACGTCAAATTCGGACACTCACGTCAAGAACAGTGACTCAGCGATGATGTGAAGAGGAAAGAGGAGGGGGAGTGTTGCGGTGGGGGGGGGGGGTGATGAGGGGTAAAGAAACTGACAAAAGCAAATGTTCTTTTGTTGACACAATTGTCATGACATCATTAACCGCCACGGCCTCGGCAACGAGCCGTTACTCGTGGGCGATAATACGAGAATAAATAAAAACCTGTCAGCGTCTCTCCCTCTCTCTATCTGCCCCCCCCCCTCTCCGTCTCTCTCTGCAGATCAACAGACTATCTACATTATCCTAGTCCAATTCCCGGTCAAGGTCTTCGAAATTCGTTGCCCTGAAATTCCTCGAGGAAGATTGGTGCAGTACCATCGTTTGGTGGCGGTATGCGGGGAGGCGGTGTGAAGGGGAGTTGCCTCTGGGTCTCGGGACTTGGGCTAATTTTTCCAAATTGCCCAAGTGTATCGAGCATCTGTTGTAGCAATCAAGCAATTCCGGGAACGATTCTCGGCTGGCTGCCGCTGCTCGCCTTCCGCGTTTCGGCGTACAGGCGAAACGTGGTGCCTTACGGAGTCCGAACAGCTGATGATGATCTGTGGCGACGAGGGGGGTCTGGATCAGGGTAACAGCGTATCCTTCACAGAACCGAGCGCTAAGTGTAAACAGTTGCCGACCGTTAAGTTGTTGGCGCGGTTGGGTGCTAATTTGTCGAGACCGCGCCGAGGTGGGTGGCTCATTATGGATGGAGGCCGGAGTCTTTGTCCTTGGACGTGGATCAGGAATCTGCTGAGAACGCTCCGGATAGATTGATGGTACGCGTGAGATTTGGTGTCACATCTCCTAACGGCGCACGGCTTCGTGAAATTAAGCCTTATCTTTTGGTCGTATTATTTTTTAATGAAAATCACATAACACTTTGAGATCAAGATAATAATTCTGATACGGAGTCTTGATACGGAGTCTTGATACGGAGTCTTGATACATAATCTTGATACTAATCTAAAATAAAAGAATCTCTGTTGGGTACTCGAAATGGTAACTAAAGTACTAAAACAATAACAACAACAACAACAACAACAGTAGTACTACTAGAACTACTACTATTTTAGCAACAACAATTACTGCTACTACTATTACTACTACTATTTCAACAACAACAACAACAACAATTACTAATAATACTGCTCCTATTACTACTACTACTACTACTACTACAAACTAATAATAATAATACAACAACAACCACCACCACCACCACAACAACAACTACTACTACTACTTCAACAAAAATAATAACAACAAAAAAACAACAACTACTACTACTACTATTACTACTACAAGTACTACTACTACTACTACTGCTGCTGCTATTACTTCTACTACTTCTTTAACAAGAACAACAACTACTATTACTTCTACTAATATAGTTATTAACTATAGCACACCACACAGACTGCTGTCACTACTTTGATCGCCACATCTGGCTCACTCACTCACTCACTCACTCACTCACTCACTCACTCACTCACTCACTCACTCACTCACTCACTCACTCACTCACTCACTCACTCACTCACTCACTCACTCACTCACTCACTCACTCACTAACGAGGTGAGTGACCATATCTACGGTTAAACATTTGCCATCATCATCATCATCATCATCATCATCACTACATCATTTGATGAATAATGTTTTAAAGCGGACACAAATGGTTACCACTAACAATATCTAATAATATCACACGTGTAAATGTTTAGTTTTGTTATGTGTGTTGTAGTTGTTGTAGTTGTTGTTGTTGTTGTTTTTTGTCGTTGTTGTTGCGAGAAACATAAACTAGTATACAGTAAAACGTCGGCTAAACAGCCACCTGTTTATTCCGGTCATCTGCCATCAGTCTGATCTTGTCTAATACGACCATAAAAGTCGAGTTTAACTTAACATGATAAATAATATTACAATAGAGAAAAGACAATGACAGGCGAATGACGAGCACATCGACGTCACATGACGTAATATTCCATTAAAAGTATTCGCTGAAATGAGCAAATCGTACAATTGAGGTCACCAGATTTACCGACATTTCTATTAAAACGGATCACAAGGATGCTCCCGACGGTCCCATTATCCTTTCAAACGCGCTTCAAATATAGTTTGCTTACAAATATGTGGCTACAATTATTAATGGTCCGGACCAACCGCTTAATGACATTACACCTCCCCCGCCATCAGCAATCCGGTTAACCGACTGTTGACTGTGTTTATATTTCGCAGAGGATGTTTCATCGAACGCTTCCAGTCACATTTGATGTTATTTCGACAGGAGATGCAACCAGCCGACAAAGTAAACAAACAATTGCTCAATTTCTCCGTATTATAAATCTATAGATAAGAGATAACATATTCCGGGAATGATAATTTCGGAGAATGTGACCGCGATTATTGGTCTCTTCTACTACAGGCGCGGTTAGAGTGGTCCCTGATGAATGACCCGTTTCCGATGGAATTGAGATTTAGCATCGTGTATGAAACGATTTAGGAACCGCAGATGATTGTAAAAGATAAAAAGTTGATGTTGATCTAGCTGTTGTTTTGATGATAATAATGATAATAGTTATGATAATGGTAACGTCATTTCATATTTTGGTTATAGAAGTAGTAGTAGTGGTATTAGTAGTATTGATAGTAGTAGTAGCAGTAGTATCAGTAGTAGTAGTAGTAGTAGTAGTAGTAGTAGCAGTAGTATCAGTAGCAGTAGTAGTAGTAATAGTTATTGTTGTTGTTGTCGTGGTATTATTATTATTATTATTATTAGTAGTAGTAGTAGTAGTATCAATAATAGTATCAGGAGTAGTTGTAGTTGTTGTAGTATTAGTAGTTTTAATATTCATATTATTACTATTATTATTATTATTAGTAGTAGTAGTTGTTGTTGTTATTATTGTTGTTGCTTTTGTCGTGGTATTATTATTATTATTATTATTATTATTATTATTATTATTATTATCATTAGTAGTAGTAGTAAAGTTACAGCAGCTACAACATCAACAACAACAAAAACTAGCATTAACAATAGTAGCAACGGCTCGTTAGTAGTTGTAGTAACCAAAGTTCTAATAGTGAGAGAGTGAGTGAGTGAGTGAGTGAGTAAGTGTGTGAGTGAATGAGTGGGTGATTGAGTGCGGGGGGAGCTAGTGAGTGAGCGAATGCTCTGTAAAGCCGACGCCCAAGTCAGACAATCAGGTCTTATTTACTGTTGGATTCGACCACACTACTTGGGTATCTAAAGCACAGTACGTTACTACCTGTACTACCGGCCAGCCCCCCCCCCCCCGCCCCACTCCAACCAGTGACACGAGAGATACAATTTATCATTGTAATAAATAACTTCGATAGAAAGTCGACCATTTATATATGTTAGAGTCATCGTTGTCATGCGAAAAGCTACTCACCGATTGTATAACTGATAGTTAAAGAGCTTCGAGCTGGAGACAGATCGCGTGAATCAGAGAGATAAATATGGCTATGGCGGTGTCATCCGAACTCATCTTCAGCTGGCAGAGCCATCTCGTGGTAATTGTACACACGAGGTTTGTTCTGAGCACTAAGATGACACTAGCCAATACCGACAGTTATCTGGAATATGTTTGTTATCTGAAAAAAGAAAATGGAGCTCTGTGTTTTGTTGTGTGTGTGTGTATATATATATATATATATATATATATATATGTGTGTGTGTGTGTGTGTGTGTGTGTGTGCTGTTTGCTATCTTACATCCACTTATGTTGGACAGAGTGGGCTCAATGGACAGCGATCTCCGAAGGCAATGGGTTAACGTGTGGGTTAGATGAAACATCCTGCGAACATAGACCAGTCAGGATTTGAAACGCTAACCTAGAGGTCTGTAGCCAAGCGCTCTATCAACTGGGTCTCAGCCTTTAGACATTCGTTTGTTTATTTAAATCTAACTATATATCGTTATTAATTTTGTTGTTGTTGTTGTTGTTGTTGTCGTTATCGTTAAAGTTTTTGCTTTACACAATCCCGAATTTTAACTAATCCTGTTCGTGCATGCCTGAACTCCTGAACACACACACACACACACACACACACACACCACACACACACACACACACACACACACACACACACGACCCTCGAACAACACCCCTCCCCCTCCAACACCCCCCGCCCAACCTATCGTTAACACAGTCACGCCGTCAGGACGACAAGATTAACGAGCGAACATCGATCCGGCGGGAATGGTCACGTGACCAGATTCGGCGCTCCGCTCGTATCCGGTCACTTCCGGTGCCGATGCTCGCGCTGAATGACGTCAACAGAAGGCGGAGAGCGGCGGTCAGGTGATTATCGGAGGTCGATGACAAAGTGACGGGACAACATTGTCCTTAATCAAATCACCGGCGGCCATCTTGTTCCACGAGGACAACGTACCCAGAACGAGGCTACTTCATTAATCAGCGACTTAGACAGAGATCAAACACCGACCCAAGACAGCTTGTTAACACCGAGACAGCTGAGACAGCTGGAATGATGGACGGGGGAGGTGTGGGCTGCCACCTGCGCCAACTGGGCCTGTGGATGCGGTATTGTGTGTATGGGCTGGGGTGGGAGGGGTTGGTTGTGTGCGTGTATGTGTGTGTGTGGGGGGGGGGTTCCCGGAGGTAATTGTTCGCTAGATCCATGCTTACATATCCTGTGATAACCCTTCCCCCACTCTTCCCGGGTGTGCGTGCGGGGGAGGGGGTGTCCGCACATTGCGGTCGTGTGTTATCTCGAAGAGACAGTGCCGAGTTCATCCCGATTGTGTTCCGCATTTTAATCGGGATTAAGACAATGATAGACGCCTTGAATCCTGGTGGCTCCATGAAAGAGTTATGAACTAGAAATCGAAGGTTTCCTGCTTCGAATCCACCGTCTGCTTGTGATCTGTCATTTCCATGGGAACCAATGCCGAAGCTAAACAAAGCACTCACTCCCTTACTGACTGACTCACTCACTATGATGAACTATAGCCGATCATTCTCTCGTATGTATACATTATTTTCCAGGTATTCGACATGTCACCATATCATCTTACTAAGAGTGAAGTCTAGAGTATCTTGATCTTCATCATTATCCTGATAGAGTTTCTCATCTTTCCTTACATGTGTCGTATTAGTCAAAGTGACTGTCGTAAAATACGGAAGAAAGCTAACGACAGAGAATAGAGCCAGAATACGACATTACATAATATTTGTATGTGTAGTAAAATGTAGTAGCTACTCTAACGTAAATAACAGCAATATAGAAACGATGAGTATATATATATATATATATATATATATATATATATCCACTCTACTTTGTAAACTTGTACATTTCCTAAATGAGTGAGTTCCTTAAAATTCCGTAAATGGGGTAAAGCCTGACATTGCTCCTTAACAGCTCCTCCCCCCCCAGCCACGATGAGAACTCCTTGGTGCCCCTACCGTTCCATATGCTGTTTTATTCTAAGATATTTGATATTGTTAGATAAATGATAAATTATATCCCGACAACTAAACATCGAGTAGAAAACGTGCGCGTGCGTGCGCGTGCTTGCGTGTGTTTTGTTAGATGTCATTGTTAGATGTCTCTTGTTACCGACTCACACAGATAGACAGAGTGATGGATTTTATAAGGGATTAAACTTGGATGTAGGGGAAGATGGACATCCAGTTACCTCCTCCAATTTGTATAATCATATATTTCCGATTTAGAAAAGCCCTAAATGTATAAACTCAATAGGAAATACCATAAGATCTATCCCTACACGTTTAACGCCACATCGCGCTAAAGACAAACTCGGAATCCTGACATCCTGCATGCTTACCTCCACATCTCACTAAAGACAAACTCGGAACCTCACACTGGCCGAGGTAATACCAATCTTCTGATTCTATGAGCTCTTCTGGGTTCTTTTCAAATTCGTTTAATGTAACTCATTTAGTCGTTGTTTGGTCCAGCAGTCATCCATCATCAGCCACAGAAAGCCACCTGACATTACTTCCCCGCATCACAACGACGTTCTTGCACTTCCTCAGCTTCCCACCGGGTATACGGCGTCCGATCTTTTGATGGCAGAATTTGTCGGCTTTCAGCTCTGTCTGCTCTTCTATCTGGAGCCCAACGGAGACAGCCGACGTGACCCCTGAACTCTAACAACGGTCACTGGCAACGAATTCATGTTTAGTCTTTGTGCTGCAGCTAAGTATGGTTATCAAAACATGACAATAACTGGAATATGGCCTTTAGCTTATATATATATATATATATATATATATATATATATATATATATATATATAATATATATATATATATATATATATATATATATATATATATATATATATATATATATATGGTGATATTTATGATAGGAGAGGTTACCTATGACAGTCTGTAAGCGATAAAATTATTTAACTCCTGTTAATTATATATACACACTAAAATAATACCTAACGTACATACAATGTTATGTAACAGTATTATGTAGTAATATGCAAATTGCGAAGAATTCCAAGTATAATATTGGCTACTTTATAAAAGCAAATGTTCCTTTGTCAAGTTTGAGATGGATGTATTTCAGTAGTTTCGCGAGATCTAGATATGGAATAGCATATATTGTGATATTCTAAGAGAATTTGTGAAATTGTCTCCAAGAGACATAAACACATATTTGAATTAGTATCAATAAGGCTTGCATATTTTTAATTTTTTGTTAATAGGTATAAGAAATGTATTACTCGGTTAATTTCCTGATATTACTATAAAAATGATACACTATACACCCGGAACATAATAATTAAATGAATATTTACAGATTAGTAACATATTTCATTATAAAAAAAAATACTTGAATAATTCTCGTCTAGTTAGTACGTCGCAAAATATTATACCTGGTTGCGTTCGAAAAATAATAATTGATGCCTTTAGTTGAGGTTATAGAATCATAATAAAGTGTTTAAAATGTTATTAATCGAGGAGCGCTTTCTGATATTAGTATATTTCAACCTTGAACAAGTTAATAATGTCTAATTATTGAAAATATATTACAACATGTTCCTGTCTTTTCTCGTTTGGATGATATGTTAGTTTAACAACGAATTGTTTAATCATTTGCTGAATACTGATATTTATCATCTTGTCTTACAACTAATACCAACGGTTTACAATAATTATTAGTATTTAATGCTAGTACAAGATTCCGTACTTGCGCCTCCGTGGTCTAGTTGGTACAGCGTTGGGCCACGTATCACTACCACCTGAGTTCGAATCTCAGCGTAGGCATAGCTGAAGGGTGTTTCATCTTTGACTTCGCTTCATTATGTTTGGAGGTCGCTCGGTCCATTTAGTCTACCATGTGCAGAAAACGTGGCCGTAAAACACAATCATCATCCACACACACACACACACACACACACACACACACACACACACACACACACACCACACACACACACACACACACACACAGAGAGAGGAGAGAGAGAGAGAGAGAGAGAGAGAGAGACCTATCTTTATATGTGAATTAGTTAATAATTTGAGAAACATATCAGACACCTATAAGAGGATATAGGTAGCCATGAACCATATAATAATAATAATAATAATAATAATAATAATAATAATAATAATAATAATAATAATAATAATAATCATAATAATCATAATAATAATAATAATAATGAAGTAAAGAACTAGTTGTTTATGTACTTTAAAGAAACAAAACCAATAATCTTCATGAGGAAGCCGTCATATTCTATTTTTAGCCCTTCGCTTGCCAAATGAGCAACGCTCCAAATGTCTCGATGTTAAACTAGGCAGCGAACCCGGAAACAATCGGCTGAGTACAGCCTTTTATCAGTGAGGAGAAGTGGTTGACATTTAGAGGATGTTTCTTTTATTGTCTGTTCTGGGCAGGTTAATGACGGGCAGCTGTTCAGTTCAATGGCTGTTTGTGGCCATTTCCAGTGGCAGTGTAGTGTACTGTTTATTTGGTGTGCGAATACAGTAAAACGTCAGTAATCTACCACCTGTCTGAAATTACCACCCGTCTACACCAGGTCATAATACACCTTTCCCGATCCAGACATTACAGGTAGGAACGCCGATAGCTTTAAGTCGGTAATGACAAGGAATAGCGTTCATGTTTTCATTATGACAATTGATTAATAATATTGTAGTCATCAAAGTAAACACAAGATTGGTAAGAATTGGTGTTTTAAAAATAGCACATCGATGGGAAATAGGAATAATTAATAGGGCGTAATTTTTCGATTAAAACCATATGTATCTTTGTTTACAGCTTCGGCTTCATTTAGCTCGCTACGCACGTGCCCTTGATGTCTTTAACTGTTTACAGATGCAGTAAGAACCAATCAAAAGACTCAGAACCGTCCATTCAACCAGCGCCCGGATGTAGATGTAATAGGAACGCATGCATATTTATGACCGGCTCGTGGGAATATCGCCCGTAAACACTAAAAGGGGTTCGGCATTTAAACTATGACCGTCACGTTGAGCAAAATATATACGGTAGATAATACGCCTGCAACATTAGTTTGGACACAATACAACGGTCAAAGTCCTGGCTATTTTGGGGGCAATGTTTAGAACTACGTATGGTATTTTGAATTTGAGTTCTGCGAAATATTACTTGCAATGGTTATTCAATATATATATATATATATATATATATATATATATATATATATATATATATATATATATATATATATTTATATATATATGTCGTTTCAAGATTATATATATATATATATATATATATATATATATATATATATATGCATATGCTGATGAAAATAGACCTGATAATATAAGGTAAAATAGATATAAAATACTGGAAAGAAGATAGCATTCTATGATCCCCACACCAAAGCCTAACACTGGTTACAAACAGAACACATCTATTATTGCTCACATAAATATTCTTTGATTATATCACAGTGTAATATATCCAGAATTCCACTAAAGGGTAATATTTATTCCCGTCCTTATCATTTAGAAGAAAAAAAGATGGAGAGGCGTCTATTTTTCCTATTAACCTCGCAAATTATTCTTGCAAAATAATGGCCACCACCCCCAAACCTTCCATACAGTGTGTGTATATATATATATGAGTGTATATATGATAGGAAATATTGTGGCCTCTTATTATAATACACACTTTAAATAATAAAATATATTTTGTTAATATTGATACTCAACACACGTTTGAGACTCTCCTCTCACATAACAAAATTAATTAATGTTATGGGATTAGTCATAGAGCTTCGAATAAGAGCGGTACATCAGACAAGATGAAGCGCTTTTCTGTTATAATTCGAAGTGGATAAAGCGGAATTAGCAAAACTGTGCCAATTTCAGGTTATTAGAGGTAAATCAATCGAATACAGAAGGCTACTTTGACCTCCATTTATCATAATTTTATTCTTAATATTTTGTGTTAGAGCGATGACAGTGATGATATTTGCCAAAGTTGGCTTGTCACATGGTTCCATCTTTTCGTGTGTCTAACCGTTTGGTAGGCACGGGAATTTCGCTGCATGAGCTTGCGAACAAAAGTGAGGACACACACACACACACACACACACACACACACACACACACACACACAGAGAGAGAGAGAGAGAGAGAGAGAGAGAGACCTATCTTTATACGTGGATTAGTTAAAAATATAAGAGGATATAGGTAGCCATGAACCATATAACAATAATAATAAAAATAATATCTACAGTACTGGAGACGACCTTATGTTAATATCGTCCGAATTGACTCTCGGGGACAATTATCGGTGACTCAACCAAATGTCACACACTTGAGCTAACTACCGGAACGTGTATTGTCACAGAAATAACCGGAAATAAACGTTTCTCTCAATTATTAACTGAATATTTACTGGAGGACATTTAATGATATTTTTAATATTAAGTCGATAAAATAAACATAGGATATCCTAACGGACCTCGGATATCACTTGCTAATAATAAAACTTTTGAGGTCATTTATGAGGTGGACTATTGATTTAGGATGAACTAAACACCTCACTTCAAATTCGTCGCCATTTTGAAATTGATCACAAGTTACCTTATTGTTGATTTATTCGCAAAATGAAATATTGGTTTAAAAAATACAAGTAACACACCAAAACACGATATATTTTTTCTTGAATATATTTTATTATTATTATTATTATTATTATTATTATTATTATTATTATTATTATTATTATTATTTTAAAGACGTCCGAAATGATTTCATGGCCGCTCAAGTGAAACAAATAAGAACAAATGTGAAAGACTTGAAGTCGCAGTGTTTATATGCACGACTGGGTGGAGGGGTCAATATGGACCAGTATGCTTCCTGTGGCGTCGACGATGGAGCTGAATAGTACAGGTTTACGGAATCGCCCCCCAAAAAACGCGTCTTCTGACAAAACCCGCCATTACTGATTATGGCGGGGTAGATGGTTAAAGGACGAACAGACATCCTATCAGAGGATTGATTGGACGAGGTTAAGTGTGCCGTGTGCATATGACAGGATCACGTGACGTTGGCTCGGATGACGTATATTGTTTATGACAGCGACAACGACGTCAACAATTCTAGAGGTTAGCCGAGTTAATGGCGACGAACGGCCATCCGATATCCTCTCATAGGACTGGCCTTAAAGGTCATCGGGAAAGGAATAGGACGAGGTGACATTGATAATGGAGATTGAAGGTAATACGGCATTGGCCTTAAAGGCTAGTAATAGGACTGATAGAAGCCTGTTTGTGAGACGGCATTTACTAAGCATCGACGAACAGCACATGAGTAGTACATGAGTAGTACACGAGTAGTACATGAGTAGTACAGTGTGACAGTGTACTAGTATTACCTTAACACGCTCTAGAAGCACTGACAGTACACTGACAGTACAATAACAATATATTACAGTACACCGGCCATTATGACATCAACAGCGAGGCAGTAGTACAGTAGTACAGTAGTACAGTAGTAGTAGTAGTAGTAGTAGTACCCAAATTATAAAGCAACATCATATTAACAATACCCAATCAACAGTACACTAACAGTATTAAAACAATATACTTATTAAAGCATATTGACAACAGTACACTAACAGTGCACTGACATAGAAAGGTAGAGCAAGTACAGTACATTGAAAGTACAAATATAGTGCACTAACAATACAACAATTACTACATAACACAAACAATAGCGCACTAACTTCAAAACTCTAACGAGAGTGCATTAACAACAGCACACTAAAAACAATAACGACAAAATATTAACAACAACAACAACAACAACAACAACGCAGTAACAACAACAAAAACAGTAACAAGAACAACAGCCTAATAATAATAGGACACTCAAAAAAGCATAACAACAAAACAGTAACAGTAGCACACTAAGAACAACAGAACACTAACGAGATCACATTAACAATAGCACACTAACAACAACGATAAAAATACTAACAACATCCCACTGACAACAATAACAACAAAATATTAACACCGGCACACTAACAACAACAACAACAACAAAAGACTAACAACAACACCCTAACAACCCATATTATAGCCGGCCACTAACTGTGATCAATATTCTAGCCAACGTCTAAGCTGCCATTATATATAACGTCAAACCACCTGACAGCTATATGTCAGGGATCTTTTTTGGTTTTTTGACGAACAACATAAAGGGCTCAGTACCGACATGTACGACGTAGCTGATCACGTGACAGTGACAGCGAGGATAAATCAATATGGCGGTGGCTGAGAGATTGTTAGTCTTATATGGAAGGAAATTGGCTCTTAGCGCGTTTAATTTCGTTCAAAACCCGCGCTTGAGATTATATATATATATATATATATATATATATATATATATATATATATATATATATATATATATATATATATATATATAATATATATATATAAATATATATATACTAACAACATAATAAACTAACAACATCCCACTGAAAACAATAACAACAAAATATTAACACCGGCACACTAACAACAACAACAACAACAAAAGACTAACAACAACACCCTAACAACCCATATTATAGCCGGCCACTAACTGTGATCAATATTCTACAACGTCTATATTATATATTATATATACTATATTATATTATATTATCTCTCCTCTCTCTCTCTCTCTCTCTCTCTCTCTCTCCTCTCTCTCTCTCTCTCTCCCTCTCTCTCTCTCTCTCTCTCTCTCTCTCTCTCTCTCTATATATATATATATATATATATATATATATATAATATATAATATATTCAATCGATGGTTCCAATTTTATTGATAGAACCAATTCGAATTTTCAGCGTCAATCTAATATAATGTCTTCGTCAATCGGTTCTAATTGAATACATTATATACCAATAGTATGGTCCCTCACCGTGATGGCAATAAGCGATAACGTTTCTGACTTGGCTTTACTATTGACAAAGCATTGTACGAACTTTAATATTGGAATGTTCACCTCACAAGTAACATGTCCTGGTATGTTCGTGTATAAATGGTTCAGGGTTTTATTTTAGGCTCTATTCTCTTCTTACTTTTTATAAATGATTCACCCAAACTCTAT
>JAODUP010000005.1:657500-685000 GCA_025642065.1 Paralvinella palmiformis | reverse complement strand
TTCAGCGTGACAAATATTATATAATTTTAATAACCAGTGGACCATATCAAATTGTCATCCCCTGTTATCAAAACCAAATAAAACACTGTTATATATATATATATATATATATATATATATATATATATATATATATATATATAGTGTTATCAAAATCAAATAAAACACTCTGGCTTTTTAATCTATTTGAGTCTATTAGCTTTGTTATGTATAATGTAAAATCTATATTGTTGTCCTCTTATGTGGTCTGGCGAAACGACCTATTAATTCATACAATGCTGCTTGATAGATTTATACTCCTGGAGTCGTTTGTTACTCCGGCAGGTATCTCCATAGGTATTAAGCTGCGGACAGAGTTTTTCCCCATATTATGAGTAATTAGGTTACACTGATATAGGAAATTTGTTAAATGTATAGCTATTATAATCCCGACGTGTCATTCGCAGTATCGGAGATCAGCCTGAAATCCGCTGTTCTCGACCATGGGTCAAATAGATCAAGTGGATATGCGCTTTAATTTAGATCCCACCACACCTAACTGCATATACTTAGGGACGCTAAATTAAGCGTGAATGAACGTTCCTTAGTGATGAACGGAAACGTATGAGGATTAGCTGTTAGGTTCGAGTAAATCATAGTATTTACTCAGGTTTGAGACGATATTTCGTTCTAGTCCAGTAATAATCCATTGTGCAGGTATTGCTACTTTGTTTTTATTTTAGTTAAATCACTTCAGTGAGTCCATACTGAGTTAGTGTACATTCTCTTGTGGTGTACAAACTGTAATGTTTCTTAACAAGCTGAGAGTATATAAAAGGCTTAACTTTTCACTCAGGTTAGAGAAGAACTTCGACGCCACTCTAGCCGGACGTGTATTGATATACATAGTTTATGATATGTATATAGCAAGTCACCATTGAACCACACGCACGTGTTGTTTGTTGAGAGCTGTGGTATCAAATGGTATGTTTTTTACGTGCTTCCGCGTTTTGTACGTAGCCTGCATGTAGCTGCTTTCCTGTGGGCGTGACATATTTGTCGCGTACGAAAAGCGAATTAGTTGGCTCCCACAGATTGATGAGTAGACCAGATACGTGCATAGGTATACGCATATATCTATTAATATGTGGAGGTATGGAACATTTTATTTTTAGATTAATGTATGTATAGTTGTATTTGTATTTAGATTTATGGAGGTAGGTCTCGAAGGATGTTTAGATATGTTGATGCTCTGTGCCTGTTGCCTCTGTATATATACCCTAAAACACGCACTCACGCACGTACGTAATTTTTGTATGTATAGGTTCAAGTAGGTAGAGATTTATTTAGATATAGGTTTATGGAGGCACAGGCTTTAAAAGAAGTTCAGGTGGTGATGTTCTGAGCCAGTGCCACCATATTTCTGTATTCTAAAACACGCAGTATTGCTTCAGAGGAGGGATATATACCTGATGCGACCCTTGCCAACAGTATTCATATAATGTTAATCCAGATGAATCTTCAGCGAGCAGTGATCCATAATTTTCCCTTCTGCCCGATCAGGACGGTGTTCTTCATAAACAGTGAAATATGTTAAATATGATTTACATTATTGTAATTTTCAATATAAAATTATTGAAGTATAAATACAATACTAATTTCCTAAACTTGAGATTGCTTTATGACGGAAACAAAATATTCTTCATTCTCTCACATGTTAAAAATTTGAATTGTCTAGATTTGTGATTTATATGTATACATAGTTAACACCTTAAAGTTATCTTATTTTAGATTACACAGAACTCTATGACACTTTTGTTTGTTGTGTTTTTATGTGGTCAGTCACAAAATGCTAACTGGGAATTATCAGTGAAGATGTTGATGTCGTTATAACTACGTGAAAGACAAGAGACACTAACTACGAGTGTGATAGATAAATAATGTTACTTCAGAGTCAACCTTAAATTTTATTAATGAATAAATGGCTGGCGAAATTAACCAAACATACAGAAAATGTTTAGATGAAGAAGAGCTAAGTTAGATGTACAGATGGCTCTTCTATTATGACAATATATGAGTGTCATTTATAAATGATGTATTTATGGTTTTTGTTCCCAGACCAGGATCGTTATTAATTTAATGATCAGAAATAATTTCTTTGTCTAGTATAATGAGGTTCTGGTTACATTTTACCTCGTATAACGTATTTATAGATACATAATGGTGCCATCTAATTATAACGGGACTGATGCGAGGGGATGGATAACGGAAAAACCCCCCATGAAATTGCAATATTCAGTTTTTTTAATATCTAGATGGCAGTTTCGATTTGACGTCTAGGAATCATTGTAAAGAATCTAGTAAGGTAATTTGCTGAATGAATCAGCCCATGAGAGAAATTGTTCCAGAATATTTTGAGTTACAACTGTAACTGATATAAATAGAGACCCGCAAAGAGAAATCTATCATTACATTAATTATTAATCTTATCTAATAATGATAAGGTTTCTTTATGTAGTAATATCGCATTTAGTAGTAAACGACTCTATGAAGATGTCCATTGTTTAATATGTCATTGCAGGATGATATTCTTAGAACATTTTAGAACGGTGTATATATAACATATAGAATATGAACCTTCCTTAATGTCAATTACAATGTGTTTATTACATTTATAACAGGATTGTTTACCACTTTTAACACCGAAACCTTCAACACAAATCTTCTCTGTGTTCATATTGTACAGGGTTATTTCTATTTCTCTGATTTGTTATAATTAAAGATGACGGGAAAAGAAATTTCACCTTTCGAAGTAAACATAACGTAACAAACATTATTTTATTCCCTGTCCGATGCATCGCCACACTCAAAATATTTCTAGCCACCAGCTATCATATTTCCATTAAAATGTTCCCTAAATCCTTAATTTCCGAACTTTTACGAACCATTGCTAGTGTGTACTACACTCGCTAGTGATTATTGTGTGACGTCATCTTTGCCAAACATCACGTAGTGCCACAAGCGTCTTGACAAGTTGATAGACAAAATGTCATATTCCGACGAAAGGTTTGACATTCTCAGGGACATCAAGCCCTACAACTTTGAATCACTTGCGAAAAAGGTCACAGACAGTATTAATTGTGATGAATTAGGTGCAGCAAGTGTAGACGTGGATCTAGAGCAGCCACCCTGTGCCGCTGACAGATGGTCCCGGTCCACAACAAGAGTTGGATTTGTGTGTATTTGTTTGTGTTGCTATAAGCTTAATTGATAAGGCAACATACTGGGCCTGAATGCGAGTATTTCCCTATTCTTATCACATAACATCATTTAAAATAAAGTGATATTTGTCGATACACGGGAACCCGGTGGATGCGTGGCCTATACAGGAATGTGCCGCCCTTTAACAGTTTAATAGTGTATACAATACACACGGGGCGCCTCCGTGATCTAGGGTAGCGTGTTGGACCACCGATCACTACCACTTGAGTTCGAATCTTGGCGTGGGCATATTTGAAGGTTATTTAATATTTGACTTCATTTCATTAACTTTAGTTCGGCTGATTTAGTCTACTATGTGCACAAAAGTGGCCATAAAACATCAATCATCATCATCTACAATACACAGCCATAAGAGGTTTTGAGTAGGCTTAACTAAATTTTAATTTCTTTGCGAATAAGTGAAATTTACTTATTCACGAATGCGTGAACTTGTGAATACTCCCCAGAGTACCCTATAACGCCTCTTATTGATCATACATACCTGTTTTCTATTCAGTTTCTCCATGAAACGGCTTATTCGTTTGGCCTTAACATTATCCAGTTTGTCGAATATGGTTGGAATGGCATCTTCCGTCAGCCCGACACTCTTTATGTCATATCCAACTGATCGTGCCATAGACTGCGAAATAATGACCATACGTTCCTCGAAGTGGTAAGTTGGCCAGTTGGCTTCCACTGCACTCTGTTCCTGCTTTACAGCCAATCGAGCAAACGAGTCTTGTGTTTTGGGAATGAATGCATACTCCATCTACTGGCAGACCCATTTGCACAATTAAATGCGCCATAATACACCAATTATGCGTTTAACAATATAGAACACGTAACACAGGTTAAACAAGGCATCTATGTTTGTCAAACATGACGTCATATTCCGAAGATTGTCGATTAAAGCATGTGAGATGCTAGCAAAGTAAGTTTTAAAACCACTGTAATTTTATTTCTACAACAAATTATTATTAACAATTATTTTATTTATTTACCATATTTATATAGCACTTTTTAATATACATTTACTGTAAAATTAAATATTACGATATATATATATATATATATATATATATATATATATATATATATATACTGATGATTAGTATTATGACGTACAAATGTGATAATTAAAAAAGGAAAACAAAACATAACTAACTAAGGTAAATCATTATAATATATTGTTATAAGAATATTTCGAACTGATATTGACTAGAAGGCAAAGGAGGATATAAAGCTTGTTTTAATGTCTCCATTGTCTTGGAGATATTCCGGAGACTGGGTGCTGGATATCGTATTATTCCGTGTATTGCACGCATTCGTGTATACCAGTGAAAAATGTTAAATATGAGGTATATTATTGTAATTTTCAATATAACATTATTGAGGTATATATATAAGTTTCTCTTGGTCGTTTTAAAATAAATATCCTAAACTGAATTTTGCGTTATGACGGGAAAAAATGTTCTTAATTATTTCACGTGTTAAATTTTAAAATTTGGTAAAAAATATAAGATTTGTTATTTAGTATTTAGATATGTGATTAGATATGTGAAAGGTATAATTATTTGATACCTTAAAGTTATCTTCCTTTAGGTTACACAGAACTCCATAACACTCTTGTTTGTTATGTTTTTATGTGGTCCGTCTTGTTAAGAAATGGGTCACTGGGAGAAACCAACACGAAGGACGAAGGTGACAAAACGCGATTGTGCAAACATCTCCAATTATCGCCCAGGAAACTTTGATCCAATATAATCGCTTGCGTCGGAAAACGGTGTCAATGTGCAGCCATGGTTAGTCTGACCTGATATCGACGACATCCACACAACGTCGATACAGAGGTTGGCTGGAGGCCAACACTACGTCTAATATCGCTCACTTTACACGTGCGACGCTCATGGAGCCCCCCCCCCGGATGTTTACATAGACCACACTTCAATCAAAGACATAAAAACACAGAAAAACTCACACGTGGATTTGTACAAACTCTGGAATACACAGAAGTTTTAGAAATAGACGAAACAATACATATAGAGTATCAGTAAAACTTCAAATATTTTATTACATAATATTATATAAGAAAGGATACGATCAAAGTCAAAAGGTACTGGGTTTTCTCGGGAAAAGGTCTAAAAAACATGGAAACGTTTAGTTATGGTGTATACCGGGTAGCCCCAAAACAAACAAGGAAAAAAGTATAAAACAAATGCGCGGTACATGGAAGAATACGGCGGACAGTTGTGTATACTGGGATCTTAAAGTCCTGTCTAGTTTATATACTTACATGTGATTATATCGAGCTGTCCTAAACACAATGCGAGCCGCCGTTTGCTGTACACAGTGTAGTTTGTTCATCATGGTATCCGGTAGTCTACGGAGGAGTGCATTACAATAGTCCAGTCTCGACATTACAAGCCCATGCACCAATGACTTGGTAGCATCGCTTGATAAATAACGTCTGATATGCCTTATGCTGGGCTGCTGTGCTTATCCAGATCTGAATATCGAGTCGACTCATTGTGTCATTACAGGTACCGCTGTGTGTCATCCGCTTAGAAGTGGTGCTGAAGTCCATGACGTCTGATGACGTCATCAAGGGGCTTTGTATAGAGTCCAAATGTTAGGTGTTAGATTCGTTCCTTCCGTTACTGGAGACAAATATTACCTAAGTAATGGTGCACAAAGTGTATGCCAGAATGATTTGTTTTGATAATTAGGAGCCGAGATTTTACGACATACCAAACACGTCTTCACATAAATCTTTATCTTCAGAAACATCATCTTGGCGTGTACTTCTAATTCTAATTTTACGTTTGTCTTCAGATCTTCATGGATTAATATCCTGAAATGTGTTAAACTAAAGATGACATAGTGAGCGTCATGGATCAGTAGGCTGAATGTGATGTTCACATCCATAAAACTCAACAACAGCTTATTTCCGATGAGATTTAATTCCGCAACTGAACCGCCATTTACAATAACAGAAACAGAACACCAGAACGACGTCTCGTTTGCAACGTCACAACGCGAATAATAGGTCATTCCTACTTGACAGATAATAAGATGGGTGATAAATATTACAGTGAACTATTTGAGTAGCATAATAAGTGTATGATGGATGAGGCATATAAACTGTTTGAGGTACCGTAAAGGTAGTATGAGGTATGTGATTAGTGTAAGCGATGTAAACTGCGCGAGCGTTGTCAACTATACGAGCAGCGTGAGTTATGTGAGTCAGTAACTATATTTATGTTTGTATATTTAGAAATTAATCTATATTCATTAACACAGACATATCTATTAATGACATCCATAAATAAAAGAGCATTTCCAGATATTACATATATTTTTTCTCTCTAAAACTCATTGATCAATATATTGATTAATATAAGAAAAACATATACTCTCAGCTGAACAGATACAAACAATCAGATACAAGCACGTACAAACGCGCTCATACGCACGCACGCACACACACATATATGGGATATATGTGTATGATGTAAATCTTCAATGTACCACATCTACAATATATCCAGGTTACAATTAACACAAAAGCTAAACATATGTCACGCAATTCTTATAAGGTTAATTAGAAGTCCCTATAACTTTTAGATAAAGGCATATTACAATTAACAAACTTTTACAAAGTCACTTACAAATAGAACCCTTGTTATAAAAGTTATATTAGGTAACATAAATATGAAGATCTAGGGCTTCATATATTACTATTTAACTATATAATATATGTTCTAGTCAGGCTGTTGTTTTGAGTCTAGGTATATTGGTATTTTGTGGAAAGAGTCAAGATGTAATGGGAGAAATGAGGGAATACGTCTACTGATTTCAATTTTATAATGATACGTGACTTACTGAAGCATATACTGCTAAGAATACAACGGAACACTCGATTACAACTCAAATAATGCCTTACTACTAATAACCACTAATATGATATTTACATGTATTTATTCCGTGCCAGTCTTCCTTCAGTTATTTATATTAGCAGCATATAGATTAGTACAAAGCAGTTAGATGTAAATGTACGTTATGACGGAGTATTCCAGATAATAGAAAATAATCAAAGCCGTTCAGGATATCTAAAGTACGTCTAGTAAGAGTCCTGTTATGACACTTAAATCTGTCTGCTAGAGAACTCCGGTAATATGTTTGATATACGACACCCAGGTGTCAAGGATTAATAACGTGTTCGTTTGTCGGAGGCGACTAAAATCAACACTATATATGCACAGCGGGTTAAGTTTGTAAAGATACGAGATCAAAGATGAAAAAACTCTGTTATATTTCTTAAAGACAAAACAAATGTTGTAATTGGTAAAGACGGCCAACTCGTTGTTGTAATTGGTAAAGACGACCAACTCGTTGTTGTAATTGGTAAAGACGGTCAACTCGTTGTTGTAATTGGTAAAGACGGCCAACTCGTTGTTGTA
Organism: Paralvinella palmiformis; assembly: GCA_025642065.1. Lineage (NCBI taxonomy): Eukaryota > Metazoa > Annelida > Polychaeta > Terebellida > Alvinellidae > Paralvinella > Paralvinella palmiformis. The sequence continues at coordinate 677,300 of JAODUP010000005.1, read as the reverse complement.
ATTGGTAAAGACGGCCAACTCGTAGTTGTAATTGGTAAAGACGGCCAACTCGTAGTTGTAATTGGTAAAGACGGCCAACTCGTAGTTGTAATTGGTAAAGACGGCCAACTCGTAGTTGTAATTGGTAAAGACGGCCAACTCGTTGTTGTAATTGGTAAAGACGGCCAACTAGTTGTATTTGGTAAAAATGGCGAATTTTCGCAGAGTTTATAAAGACATTGAACTTTTAGAGATACACATATTTTAGATAAATAGTTGACCTTCGTCGTTTGTATCTCATGCTCAATGCGCTAAGGGTTTTCTGAATTTTTAAAATGATGGTGAGTGAAGAGAAAGTCAAGATAGCTACTGCTATGGGAGCTGAGGAATTATGAAAATGTATACCGGTTGATGCTAAGATTACTGTTTGTTACTAATATACGTATAAAGACTTAGGAGGGGGGAGGGGGGCGTGATAATGATAGGTCTTATAAATAATATAAATATAAGGATGTGATATCTAAATGTCACTATAAAATTAATACTTAATTTTTAGTGATGATTGGAAATAGATCACGTAGGTAGTTAGATAGATAGTTAGGAAGATATATATATATATATATATATATATATTGTGTGTGTGTGTGTGTGTGTGTGTGTGTGTGTGTGTGTGTCGAAAAGAGAGAGGAAGGGGAGAGAGAGAGAGAGAGAGAGAGAGAGCGAGTCGCAGAACATATCGCCGAACATATCAACTGAGGTACTATGTCTTGCTGTTCCATAAACATAATCCAGATCTCGATATACCCTGATTATTCGTTAATTAATGCTGTGAACCGATCTAAAATCAATGCTATATATCATAACCTAGTCATGTGATCGGTCTATTATTTTATTAATGTTAGATATTTATCATAAAATGTTCGCCAACATTAATTATGCCACTTCTTTGACGTTGTGACATCCCTTGAATGGCGACTCCGTAAACTGATGAAGCAATGATTTAGCAACTTTTATTATTTGCATGTAAAACCTGTCTGAATCATTAACTGTCACAAATTGACTAATAAAAATGTTGCTTTCAATTATTATTTCAAATATATATATATATATATAACATTGATTATGTGCGATTCTTTTGGTGGCATGATGGAACAAATTTAAGAGAACTCGTAGTTCAAAGAATATTGGTTCATTTGTAATCACCTGCATGTGTATCGATGGATGAATGGATGCTTTTTAAGGAGACGTTGGCATAATTTAGACTATTTCTTGTCATAGAATGTTTGATTTTTTTTTTAAAGTGTGATAATAAAAGATCAACAAGTCAAACAATAGTGCCGTTAAGTTAAAATCGAATAAGTTAAAATCGAAGTCTTGGGTTCATCATATGAAGATCTTCCAAAACGATCTGGTGGAGATGGTATCAAATCTTGGTTGAAGGGCCAAGGTCGTTGATGGAAAGATAAGAGTCAAGTCTATTCGTGGAAGATGCTGAGAATAAAGGCAGAGAACGTAGAACAGAGACAATTACTCTATGATGATCTTCGTAGATTAGAGAAAGTTAGTTCTAGGATTCCAGGACAAAAGTGCCTTGTTTCCATTTAGAGACTATCCAATCATTATACTCGCAGCTTCGCCATTATCTAGAATGATTATACCTGACGTAGATAAATATGTGAGATCTCTTTTTCATCTAAGAAAGACCGCTATTCTAGCTGATTTTCGGCAGAAATATTGGAACATCTGTGCTAACACTTTGATCAAAGAACTCGTTTCCGGTTGTGTAGTTTCTCGTAGACGAGCGAAGAGTTTACAACAGAAGATGGATGACTTACCTTCAGAAGAAGAAAACAAATGTTGATAGAGAATCACCATTTACTGGGGGTAGCATAGGTTTCTGTGGGCTAGTCCAAGTGAAAAAAGCGAAGTGGGCAGTCGATCCAAGTCGCATGACTTGTTCGGAGACTTGGAGATTATCTCCTTGACCCCAACTTCAGTAAGATTTCGAATATTTTCCCATTAAATATAAATATAAGTATCCATGGAGATATTGCAATTATTATTCGGGAAATTAGAACTAATCTTATTCTTGGTGATTGTTGTTTTCTTCACGAAGGAATTTCTGAACTTGTTGGCCAGGAGTTCAGTAGAAGTGAACTTTGATTTGAATTACTTCTTATACAGTTCCTCGTTAATGTAAAGATTTTCTTTTGGCATTTTCCACATTCTTTTATTTTTGTGGAATAGAAACACATCTTTTCGTCGAATAATAGTGTATTCCTTTTTACGGTGTTTCCTGTATATATATATATATTAAAGAACGCCGTAAAGTAAGTTTCGCTCTATATGTTCTTCTCTCTTCCATTCCAGACTTTGCGTCTGCAAATATTACTGTGAATATGAATAATCTTATAAAATGTTGGAATCAACTCATTTGTAGTAACCTGATCAGTATCAGTTCCAAGTCCTTATAGATCCATATCATGCCAATCAATATAATCGCCCGGAGGTATGACTTTATTGCTCCAGGATTGAACATCTAGACAACATACTGATAAAGGGATGCCAACCTTCTGATCATCATGTAAATAGTCGATAACATGCAGGTTATGAAAATTAATATTCCTTGATCAATCCGTACCTTGTTTACGACCAGAGCGCGCACGCACTAACTTTAATAGACTTAGATCTAAAATCGGAAGATCATGTATTAACAATTGAAACATCAAATGAAGCCTTCGTTGCTGGTTTTTACACCAGCTGTATTGTGATGAACACTTACCTTGTTAATGGCAGCAATTAATCTAAAACATTTAATACACCTAATTAACTTTCCGCCGGCCAGTGTTCCCTGTATTGTCCGACGACGAGTGTGTCAAAAACGGGACACATTCTAAAAGTCGGATGGTAGGAGCAAAAGTTAATATAAACCGTTATTTCAGTTAATCGATATTTATTTAAGATTGTTGCTAATTTCAAAATACATGTATTTATTATGTACCTGGATCGTCCGATTTGTGATATTATATGGCAATTGTAAATACGACCAGTTTATATTTTGAACGATATTATTTTCACCATATCGTTTGGCTGCAAGTGTGAACTTCCAGATACATTTGCTGACATGATTTGCCGTGACGGGTGTAATACCTGACTACTTAAGGGTTGTGTAAATCTCCAGTCACGGCTGACTGCCAGCAAAAACTTTCCAACATTTTACAGAAGAATACTGATCTAATGGAAGATGAGTAAAGTAAAACATTCACATCGACCTGCAGATAAATGTTCTATGAACATTCATCTATCATTCTGGAGATGTTTGATGCCAGATCTCAAACTCAAACTGTAGAGAACAACTTTCTTTCGGGAGAACATTTCGTGAGACCGCCATGTAAACATAGCGCTAACCAGAAGTCCTGGTTGGGTGGGACCGGGAGTTATGTCACGAGGTTGGAATGTGGAACCATTCAAAGATTCACGGAACAGTATTCCCAAAAAGGTTACCTTTGGGATAATAATAATAATAATAATGTATATTTAATAAAGCGCCCTTACTAGCAAGAGCCATTCAAAGGCGCTGTACAAATAATATGTAACATAATAATACCCCAAATAATGTCTGTAAAAACCCTGTAATGATTTAAAAGATAATAATTATTTATCTGTGAAAGCGACCTTAAATAGGTGTGTTTTTAGAAGAGACTTAAAATTTCCAAGAGTCGACGCATTTCTAATATTTGCCGGCAACTTATTCCATAAAGTGGGGGCTGCAACACTAAATGCACAATCACCATATGACTTGAGCCGAGACACTGGCACCTGCAATAGTATCTGACTGGATGACCTGAGTTTTCCGGATGACTTTCTAATGGAAACCAGTTCACACAGGTATTCTGGGCGCCATATCATTAATAGATTTATAAGTTATTAACAGAATCTTAAAATGGATACGCTGTCTAACAGGTAGCCAATGCAGTTTTTGAAGAATTGGGATGATATGATCATATTTTCTAGTATTTGTTACTATGCGAGCTGCACTATTCTGAATTCGCTGAAGGCGATTAATGTTATAATCAGATATGCCATATAACAGGGAGTTACAATAGTCTATACGAGATGTAACAAAGGCATGGACTACAGTTACAAGTGATATTTAAGAAAGGATGATTAAATCTATCAGATAAGTTTTGTTTCGTCTTCTTCAGCAACAATCAATTCAGTCAGATGACTAATTATGGTAAACGTTACATTGTGTCTTGTTACAATTGATAGTGATTTTAAGTTAAGAAAACATATTTCTCCGACATGTCTCTCCTGCTTCTACCATATTCTTGAGCGTATTTGTTGTTATATTTCTTTTTCAGTCGCCAAAACGATTGCTACTGAATTCATTATTAGTAGGCTTGATTATTGCAGCTCTCTTCTTTATAACATCGCCTCTAAGGATATTCTAAAACTTCAGTGTGTTCAAAACTGCTTAGCCAGGGTTGTCATATGGTCTCCTGGGTTTCTCATTCTGTGCACTCGTGCTTTTTCAATTGCTGCCCCATACACTTTGGAATTCACTCCCTGAACGTTATGTCATCAAATAGCATAGCTTCTTTCTGCCACCACCAGAAAACTCACCTTTTCAGACTTGCTTATCCTTACTGCATTTTGAGGAATGTACTGATTATCAGCATTAAGCTTTTCTCGGTGTTCTTTATCATTCGATCTTGATTTGAATTATTATTTGGCTTCAGAAAATGTTATTGCTAAAATGTGCGTCGTATTCGAATTTACATCTAGATATAACTGGTAGTCGGATCAGCCGAATGGTTCCGGATATAAACGAGCTGATATAAGCACGGACCATAACAAGATTTGTGATATTGAAATTTGTTATAATGTACACTAACTGAGCGTCCATAGTTCTTTAATGTGAAACGTCATATAAAAAATAATTGACAGTTAAGTAACATACTTGACTAATTAAAATCCCTTTATTAATATCTGTAAATTACAACAATCATACCTTATTCGTATTCAATTTTGGGTTCTAGTCTCTTACAGTATCGTTCTTTAGATCTGTCGACTGACTGTGATAAATCTTGCCGAAGTCCATACAATGACGAAGAAACCTATTTTGTTTGTGTTCAACATTACCAGACCGTTATCACGCACATCCGGTAATGCTCTTCAGTTGAAGTCGAAGTTCCATCATTGTGTTTGTTTACATGCTAACATGTTTACATGTAACTGGCAACGCGTTGGATCACAGATGACTACCACCTGAGTTCGAATCTCGGCGTGGGCATATCCGAAGGGTGTTTCATTTTGGACGTGGCTTCATTACCTTTGGAGATCGCTCGGCCCATTTAGCTTACCATATATACCAGTGAGAATGCTCCGATCTGAGTCCTATTCACTTTTGAGGTACCAAGAAGCCATACAGCAATGTACGGAGAGAGATCCTTCCGAGCATCAGCTCCCAGGCTGTGGAACGAATTGCCAAGCCACATGAAACTCGCAGCAAATAAAGACATATTTTGTAAGGTTCTTAAAACCCATTTATTTAAATTGGCGTATTTATAATATTAAACCAGTTTATTATGTATGAAATGTATTTGACTAAATGAGTTCAGAATATTTTTAATTGTGTTTTAAATGTTTAGTGCCTTAGAGCAATTTCGGTTGAACAAGGTGCTATATAAAATACTCTTATTTATTATTATTATTATTATTATTATTATTATTATTATTATGTGTGCAGAAAAGTGGCCGTAAAAGATCAGTGATCAAACCTGAATCCTTTATTCCATCGCCTCCTAGATAACGATGATTTATGTCAACAGATCAGGATAAACTCACCCCACCCCACACACACAGACACACAGCACACACAACACGCGACACACACACACACACACACACACACACACACACACACACACACACACACACACACACACACACACACAACACACACACACATACACACACACACACACACACACACACACACACACACACAACACACACACACACACACACACACACACACACACACACACATACACACACACCTATTTTAAGCAATAAATAAACTCATACAAACACACAGATTAAAACAGTTAACTACGATATAAATTAAAATGATCGTTTAAAAGAACTAGAACCCGAGCATCATATATAACCAGATTACTAATAATATCTCTTCTGGCCAGAATGTCGTTTTATTTAATTTATATTTATTAGTAATCAGCCTCCAAATGGGGAATAATAAAATGCCACTTACTAAATAAAAAAAAATACAACAGTTCTGAACACACTGAAGTTTTTAATATCCTTAGATGCAATGTCATAAAGAAGAGAGTTGCAGTAAACAAGCCTACCAGTAACGAGTGTTGTAGAAATGGTTTTGGCGACTGAAAGAGAAATATAGCGACGAATACGGCGAAGGTCATGAATATGATAGAAGCAGGAGCGACATGTCAGAGAAATATGCTTTCTAAAATAAAAGTCACGATTAAGATTACGTACATTGTCTGGTGGTGTGATGCTATGACTAAGGATGGGCGTAGGGAAGAAACGACTAAGTTTGCTGCGTTGTCTGGATGTACTAATAATAATGAAATCTGTTTTGTTGGCATTGAGCCTAAGTCAATTGTTTTTCATCCAGCCAGAGATATCACTGAGTTACCTAACCATGTAAGAGAACAAATATGTGTTTGCTGTAAATAAAGATGTGTATATTTGGATGTCATCTACATATAATGATGGTCTATATTTGAGCCTATTAATCAGAGAGATTAGTGCGTATAGAGTAAACAGTAGCGGTCCAAGAATAGAGCTTTGGGAAACGCCGCAAAACATGGGAACTGTCTCTGAAAATGTTTCTTATTTTTATTGATTGAGACCTATTTGTTAAGAATGAGCGGATCCAGGTACGTACTGCGCCCGATATGCCATACCAATCAGAGAGGCGATCTAGAAGAACAGAATAATCAACGGTTTCAAAAGCTGCAGCCAAATCTAAAAGTGTTACTGCTATGACTTTTCCTGTGTTTATGTTTAGTGCTATATCGTTATGAACTTTTAGTAGAGCGGTTTCTGTAAATTGAAATTGTTTGTAACCAGACTGAAAAAACATTAGACAGGTGATTACAGTTTAAGTCAACACTCAAACGACAGGATACGGCTTTTCCTAATACTTTAGATATAAAGATAGATTATAAATAGGTCTATAACTGTTTAGGTCATTGACTGGTAAAGATGATTTCTTAAGAAGAGGGATTACATGGGCATGTTTAAAATGAGAAGGGAACTTAGTGATAAATTTATTATCTTAGTAATTGGAACAATTAGTGTATGAAAACAGGATTTTAGCAGAAACGTAGGGATAGGATCAAGTTCACAGGACGTATTAGGGGTTAATAAAATCAGTTTATCAATCTCAGTAAGTGAGACTAGTTCAAACAGTGTGCAAGGGTGATGTACAACTGTAAAAGAAATACCACTGGAAGAACGACATGGAAAAGAGTCATGAATTTTGGTGATCTAGCCATTGAAATGTCTGCAGAGTGAATTAGTCGAATCATGAGTGGGCATAGAAATAGGAGCCTTTCTATGGAGAGTCCTATTTATACAGTTCGAGAGTTGATGAAGATCATATTCCTACAAAAGTCGGATTTAGCTTTATTCATGAGTCTATTGCAAAATTGGCACTGTTTAGTATATCTAGACATGTTAAGTTGCGTACGTAATGTCATCCATATGCGTTCTGAATAACATAATATCTAAATAGCAATATCCCGTGATTTAGTGATATGTATAAGACGGTGACTTAGTGAGAGTGTTACCAGTCTAGTGGAACTATTATACTTTAACTTAGAAAGAGCTTCCCTGGTGGGATCAGAGATATGATGGGCTAAGATTTAGTTTTTATTTAGGATGAATCTGACATCAACAATAGACTACAAGTATATTTCTGTAAGTAGTGATAAACGACTTGTAAAGGGTTAGTGAAAAAAGTACAAGTTGAATGCAATTTGGATACAAACGGTGAAAATGAGCAATTATTGGAAAGTAAACCAACTACGAAATCCAACTAGGAAATAAATCTGAAAAACACACTGAAAACAACTTGAAAAGCAATCAGAAAACAACCCGAAAAACAAACAGCTAGAACTACTTGAAGAGACAATATACAAAGAATAAATGGTGACGAGATTTGTTTACATCTTTTAATATTACGATATAAACACTGGTGAAAAAAGCAGGAAACTGTTTGTTAGAAGTTAAGACAACTAACTACTAATTTGTCAGTTTCCAAAGCAAAAATAGCAACAACAAAAGCCCGCGAAAACCAGGAATGACCAATCTACTTTATTATCGCCCACAATTATAAAAACACATTGAACCCAGATATACTATATACTTAACACATTATAGTACGCACAGTATGTAAAATAAGTAAAAAAAATCAATGAAATATAGGGAACAAGTAAACAACAATAAGTACGATATTGATTAAATGTTATGGAAAACAACGGAGAGGTATAGGAAATACACGACCTGATGCGGCACCTAGCGGAATAAAAATATCAATATCAATAAAGCATCAAACAACAACACCAAAAACAAGCCAGTACACGTATAACATTATATAGACTACACGAAGATAATAGGTTTACATCTTGGTATCGTATTCATTTAACACGACAAGTAGTTAATATTTTGATTTCTAAGTATCATTAAAATAATGAATTTATCAGTTGAGTATTTATTGCTTAGAGTTAAATTACTTTTAATGTAATTTTACCCATATATATATATATATATATATATATATATATATATATATATATATATATATATATATATATATATATCATTAATTTAACATTGTGCTGTAATAAATAATTTGTTTTTACCAAAATACACCTTTCGATAAATATAAATAAAAATGTGTGTGTGTTTGTGTGTGTGTGTTTTAGGGTACATATAAAGAGGCAACATATTTAAACATCCTTCGAGACCTACCTCCATAAATCTAAACGCAACTATACATACATTAATCTAAAAATAAAATCTTCCATACCTCCACATATTAATAGATGTGTGCGTATACCTAAGCATGTGTCTGGTCTACTCATCAGCCTGTGGGAACCAGCTAATTCGCTTTTCGTACGCGACAAATATGTCACGCCCACAGGAAAGCGGCTACATGCAGGCTACGTACAAAAAGCGGAAGCACGTAAAAACATACCATTTGATACCACAGCTCGCAACAAACAACACGTGCGTGTGGTTCAATGGTGACTTGCTACATACATATCATAAACTATTTTGACACCACAGTTTACATTCAACAGTAATTTTCTGTGGTCCAAAAGAAACCTGTATATAAAACATTTCGACACCTCAGATGCTGACCTCAGCTTTATTCTGGGTTCGAATAACTGAATAAATCCTACCTATATGAACCATGTATCAATACTCATCCGACTGGTCTGGTGTCGAAGTTCTTCTCTAACCTAAGTGAAAAGTTAAGCCTTTTATATACCCTCAGCGTGATAACAAACATTACAGTTTGTTCATAACAAAAGAATGTACACTAACTCAGTATGGACTCACTGAAGTGATTTAACTAAAACAAAAAACAAAGTAGCAATACCGCACAATGGATTATTACTGGACTAGAACGAAATATCGTCCATTATGGCCCATTATGGTTTATGAATATTGAGTCATAATGATTGATGAATAAATGTAGGAAATTTGCAGTTTTGTGGGTCTCCCAATAATCTTTTAAAAACTATTATATATATATATATATATATATATGTGTGTGTGTGTGTGTGTGTGTGTGTGTGTGTGTGTGTGTGTGTGTGTGTGTGTGTGTGTGTGTGTGTGTATGTGTGTGTGTGTGTGTGTGTGTGTGATATCAGGTAATTTTTATATATAAATGATGGAGTTATTGATTTCATCAGGGATAACTCAAGTAATGATAGTCGTTATGCTGACACTCTATGATAATTACTAAAACATTTTTATTATAGGCATAATTTGTTATATTAATATACTTTTATATCCACTCCAGCAGTTATATATATATATATATATATATATATATATATATATATATATATATATATATATATATATATATATATATATATATATTAAGAGTGATGATGTGTTAACATGATACAATTAATCCACAAATAGATCTAATACATTAATGATAGAACAACAATAGACAAGATATTACAAGGCTTCATCGGGTAATGGCTTACTGTCAGAAAAAAGGAACATATTATCTAATCTTCATCATTATCCCATTAACACACAGAGTAAGATTGATAACGAGAGATGAAAGGTTAATGTAAAGAACAACATCTAAAAAATGTTTGTATACAGATTAATCGTAATTATATATAGTTTATGAATGAAAGGAGATGTTTGTGTTAGATAAGATATCGTGGAGAGACAGACTGGCCGTTGAGGACGTAAACAAACATACCATTAACTCACATTTATTAAGCCATTAATTACAAGTTTTACTATAGCTTAATCAAAATTATCTACAAAATTCTCCACATACTAGTAAAGTTGAATGTTTTACCAAAAATATTTTTCTTACTTCGTAAATAATTTCACGGTGATTTTTAAATATATTTTATTAGTCTCTTTCAAAGAAACTTTGATAGGTTTTATTTATTACTTAAATGTGTTTTATTATATATCATAGGCTATTTTATATAATTTTGAAAAATGGAAAGAATACAATGCAAGACAATATGGGTGAAACTATTTAACAGAGGATAGTAGATTATATTAATAAAATGTTGTTATATGATATGTCCTCTTAAAATATCAAAGAAAATGATAAAAATCATTAAACAAAAGGTGAATCTATAATCTACGACCAGTAGTCCTTGTCATTAAGCTAGTGACATCTGGTGGCAGGATTTAGAACTACTACAATCGGCTCGTAAACACGACCAGTTAATCGCAGAGTCTGGATCACCGTTTCCTTTTCAGTGTGTACGCGAGATTTGTTTGTATATTTTAACGATCAAAGAAGACTGATTTAGTAAACAAAATAGATTAGATTGGAAGGTGGTAGGTCCTATGTGGTAGTTCGCAGAACACATTTCCTGTGTAAAAAAGGATAGCCATATTCGTAGTGAAAGTTTACGTATAGGCAGTGGCTTTCCCATAGTGTTTCTTCAATACACATCTTTGGCCATTTATAATAATATCAAAATTGGTCATGACAGTTGTAATACTATCAATTTACCAGGACAATTCAGAGATATCTTCAACGATTTGTTTTATTTGTGGTCATTTTCCGTATATAACGTTTGCCATCATCTAGCAGCAGACTCATGGCGCATGCGCACGTCATTGATAATGCACGGGCATATATGGCATAATTCTAATAAACAAATGGGTGTGTTATTTGGATAAAAAATACTCATCAAATCGGAGACATATTGTGTTACACACAAGTATTGATTGATAGAGCAATAATCTGGCATTGATATATCGCATTTGTATAGTATTTCTCGTGGATTAACTTGAACTACGAGTTGATTTTAAAATGTAAATAAATCCGTCCGTCGCCATTTCAATTTTCGAGCGATAACCGATACTAGCGGACTTCGGTAAAGAAATATATACTCAAATATTTTAACTTTTTTTCACAATAACAACATTTAATAATGGAATATGCTGAACAACAAGAACCTAATCTATCACTAGAAGTATTTTTCTACCTGAATTCCAATTGTATTACGCATTAGATCGTTGTTCAAACCGAGATGTTCAGAACAAGAATCCGGCCTACATTGAAAACCATGAAACTCCGCCTCCGCTGTTCTGAGCTGTAGCCGGCGGTGACCCGAAGTGTAAAAGCCCGTGAATATTAGTTAGGAAGGTGTTTTAGTATGAACTGTTATTGAGGCGACCTTGTTATACTTGAAAAAAAACTGTAATCAGACTGACATTTACGGTGTTATCAGCATATTTTTGTTTTCTCGAAATGTTCAATAATAATAACATTGTTTAACAACAATGTGACAGCGTCTCTGGATCTCCTGATTTCTTTGGAACTGGTATTATGACAGCCAATTTCCACAATTCAGGTATACATAGATCGATACATTGCTAGAATAAATGTTGGTGTACATCAGCTAATTAATTGTGACACGATTTTAATAATAAAGGTAACATATTATGGAGGCCAAGAAACTTTGCTGGAGTATAACTTCTGAAAAAACAAGACGTACTTCGTGTTTCGAGATGTTTATATTCTTGTTATTGTCATTTATGGTAGATGTAAATACATGAAATAGATCAGAATAAGTCTCCTTGATTTCGAATCTTGTATGAATTTTGTTCATCGTTTTTTCGGTCTCATTGAGTATTATGTCTGTAGAGTATATTTTGTATTGTGTCCAGTTATTGTTTATAGACCTTGCTATGTATGTCGTAGTTTTCTCGAGCAAGGTTTGTTTCTAATCTATTCTTTTAGTTCGTTTTAAATTGCTTGATTTCATTGTCTAAGTCTTTCTGTAGAATGTTTAACTGAAGGCGATATTTGTGGCGAAGAAAATCCCTTTTTGGAATACGTTTATGCCTTATTAATTTAATTCTGTTTTTAACCCAGGGTTTGTTGTTTGGGTAGCATATTACGTCTTTTGAGGATGCGGTGACATTTTTACGAAATTCAATATATGAATATACCCTGTCGACGCATTAATTTATGTCATTATAGTATAATATGTTACAACTGATGGTCAAGTATACAGGGTGAAGTAAAATGTCAAGGTCAAAGACTCCTAGTGGGTCTATCTTTAAGCATTTCTTGCAATGGCACGGGTCAATTGTTTTCTTCTGTGTGGTGCAGCAGTTTACATATTGCCTGAAATCGGGTTCTTGGTGGACGTCATCCAGCATAATTATAACTGCTTCTGATTTATCCTTTGAACAATAGATATAACCTCGATGATTGTGTTTTCTGCTTGAATATGCTGGCCTTCAGCCATACATACAATAACAGTATGACGCGACAGGACGTGATGGTTATGTATTTGATTAACGCTTTGCATCCAAAATGGCAGCATGCGTTGTATGCTCCTTTGCGAGTTGAGATATGTGCTGGATTGGAACAAGTCTCAGTCAGGGATATTAATAATGTAAAGCGCATTAGAGCAGCTATCTAGATGAATAGTGCGCTATATAAAGGTGACATATTATTATTATTATTATTATTATTATTATTATTATTATTATTATTATTATTATATCAGTTAACATAGCGCAATTGGATGAAATTGTAATGGGCATAAATTATATAAGAGACAATAATTGTAACTATACGTACGGATCTTTCAATAAAGAATGTATTTCTTATTGCAACCATTGATTAATGATGTTAATTTAGCAATTTGCAATTTTAAAAATTCTTTGTTCACGTCAGAACATCAAAACATATTATGTAATCAACAATTTAACAATTCATGTCTTGTAATTATAGCATTAGTGGCATCTATTTGTATTGGAGAATCGGTGAGAATATCTGTCAAAACTTAATTATGGTTTATGTGACTAATGCTATTTTTAAGTTAAGAGTAATATCTGGATCAATATAAACTGTTAACAGCCTAAATCATATGATTATTTATGTTCCATTGCAGTTTGTTTTTCTAACTTATTATTATTTAACACTGTAAACATGTTATTGTTGACTTACACAACAATTATTTATTTAGCTGTTAATGGCTATATGTTATTTAATCAGCTTTCCTTTTAAACTAATAAATTTCGACTGTCTATTAACTAGACCACTCCAGCCTCCAAACAAAACCTTTATGACACACTTTTGTGTTGCTTTCTTAAAAGTATCAAACTCTCGCTGGTTAGTTGGGAACAATGTCAAAGTGATCTATTTATGATGCACTTGCTAGAATAGTGTGATATCTTCCTGATGAAGATCATGCTGATAAATATATCAACTTTGATAAGCTGGAATGCTTGTATATATAAATATCTGCGTACTCAAAACCGCGCAATGTCATGTCTTTTGAAAATCCATCATCCAGAATGATCCAGAGTATTAAGGATATTTACTATTTAGAGTAAACGTCCATTATGGTTGATGAACACACATAGAACAGATGATTACAATTTCATCTCGTATTGAAAAATCAAATAATTGTTGGGAAAATTCCGGAAAATTCTAATCCTGGTAGCCTCGATTAGCCTGAACAGAAGGAAACATGACCCTATTGCCGTCAGAATTGTATTCGTTTCTATGGCTTCTAGTAAAGTAAACGATGAATAGAAAGCTTCTTCTTAGTCTTCCGTTGTCTTTATTGTTATCTTTCAGCCTAAAAGGATGTGACGTGATGTCCACGAAGAGCGCATTTAGGAGCCTACACGCTACAACAGACAAACACCTTTTAAATGTCCCTTAATAGGTGGAGGATCTCTCTCTCTCCCCTTTTTTTTTTATATATATATATATATATATATATATATATATATATATATATATATATATTATTATGTGTGTGTGTGTGTGTGTGTGTGTGTGTAATTGGCGAAAAAGGTAATTTTATTGTAGATTATACCGAACATTATAATAATTTTGTTTGTTTTGTTGGTCTCCAGTCTGTCTCGTAAAATGTCAATCAAGAACCATCAGTGAAGATGTTGATGTCTTTATAACTACCTGAAAGACAAGAGACACTAACTACGAGTCTGACAGATAAATAATGTTACTTCAGAGTCAACTTTAAAATGTTCTAATGAATAGATGACAGGCAAAATTAATATTAATAATAATACTGTATATTTAATAAAGCGCCCTTACTAGCAGGAGCCATTCAAAGGCGCTGTACAAATAATATGTAATATAATAATACCCCAAATAAAATGCTTGTAAAATCCCCATAAGAGATTTAAAAGATAATAATTATTTATCTGTGAAAGCGACCTTGAAAAGTATTTGTCATTATGCGAGTTGCAATATTCTGAATTCGCTGAAGGCGATTGATGTCATAATCTATCTAATTAACCAAAAATAGAGGAAATGTTTAGGCGAAGAAGAACTAATTGACATGTGCCAGCTGACTCTTCTGTCATAACAACACACAAATGTTATGCATAAATGATGTATTTATGGTTTTCTGTTCTCAGACAATGTCTAGGACCTGTCATAATTTAATTATCAGAAATAACAATTTTTGGTAAAATTATTAAGTTCCAGGTAAAATTGACCTCGTATTACGTATTTTTAAATACCGAATAGCGTCATCTAATTATAACTGAGAGCGCAATTTACACGTATTCTCAGAAACACTGTCTTGATAAAGGGATAACTTTATCTTTGACATCCGGTTACAATTCTAACATCTCCAAGCCGCTAAATTAATTACTATGTCAATATTATAATCAGATTATATTGACAATTTTCACGTTTTACGTCTTAGAAAAGTCAGTTTCCTAATCTTCGTCTTGTTCGATTTGACATCTAGGAATCATCGTAAAGAATCTTTCACCTTAATTTGCAGAATGTATTAGCTCATGAGAGGAAGTGTTCCACATTTTTATGAGTCACAACTGTAGCTGATATAAAGAGAAATATATCATTAAATAAATTATTAATCATAGCTAATAATATTAACGTTTCTTTATGTTCGAATATAGGATTTAGTAATAAACAGCTCTATATTTGTAACATGAAGATGTCCATTGTTTAATATATCATTGAAAGATGATATTTTTAGAACATTTTATGATAGTATATATGTTACAGTTAATCTGTATAATCAGGTAATTATAATATTACAATTATAACAGTATCGTTTACCATTTTTAGATTTAATTAGATTTCTCTTATTTGTTATAATTAGCTAATTGGCTCTAATTACTCAAAGTGCAGCTGTCTTTGTTCACTCACTCGGATCGATTACTATGACATATTGAACACCTAAATAGTGAGAGAGCCTCAATATTGATTTGTTAGCTTTTAGGTTCATTCCTTTGACAACTCGAGACGAATATTACCGAATAAATGGCGTTCAAGATGGAAGTCAGAATTGATTGTTTTGATAACTAGAAGCCGAAATTTCACAGATGCCACTTTAAACCATCGCCTCTGGGGTTTATTTATTTACATACCATATTTATATAGCGCTCTTTTCGTAAAATATATTATGTTCAAACGTGTTTTACAATGAAAGTCATATTCGAGTCAATTGCTAAAATGATATGATAAAATATACATTTCCTTTAAAATGAAATATTACAATATAGTGGTGTTAAGTATGATGATTTAATAATATAAGAAGAAAACAAAAGAACACAAATTTAAAAAAAAAACAAAAAAAAACATAACCAACTAAGCTAAATCATTGTAACATACTGTTATAAGATTTTCTCGAACGAACTACAATTAGCTAGAAGACAAAACAGGACGTAAACATGTTATATTTTCACATTATTGAGAATGACTAGATTTGTTCAATGGCAATATTGGACTAGATAATAATGAGTTTTTAAAGTTTTTTGAATGTCTCCATTGTCCTACTTTCTCTTATGTCGGCAGACAGTCCATTCCAGAGACTAGGTGCTGCATAGTTAAAACATCTGTTGCCATATGATATAATCCGCACCTTTGGAACTATTAATAGTTGTGTATTCTGGGATCTGAGAGTCCTGCCTGATGTATATACCTGCAACATGTCTCTCAAGTACACAGGATATTGGTCGTGCAATGCCTTTTACGTGTGGACTAAAAGGTTATACCGAGCTCGGTATTTTACTGGCAGCCAATGGAGTTTCTTTAACACGGGCGTAATATGGTTATGTCGAGATGTCCTAGTCACAATGTGAACTACCATGTTCTCTACACGTTGTATCTTGTTCATCATGGTATCCGGTAGTCCATGTAGGGGTGCATTACAGTAGTCCAATCTCGACATTACAACCCCACGCACGCATGACTTAGTAGCATCGTTAGTTCAACACAAGCAGTTTGGAAACGATCACTTAGATATGATGTCATCCAAGCTCATCGTGTACCTGTGATGCCGAAATGTTGCTCTAATCGTTGCAGTAGTGTTTGGAGGTGCGGACAGATCGAGCATGATCAGCACTGATAGAATACCCTGATCCAGAGACTCCAAAATGCCGTTATTCACCTCGAGTAGTGCCGTCTCTGTTGAATGGAACTTTCGGTAGGCAGACTGCAATGGTTGATGGTGGCTGTTTGAAACAAGATGATGCTCTGTGCGAGCATCTACAACTTTCTCCAATATTTGTGAGATCAATGGAAGGTTAGACACTGGCCTGTAATTCCTCAATATCTCTAGGTTCAGACCAGATTTCTTCAGCAGTGGTCTTATCCGAGCACGTTTGAAGCACATTGGCACACTGCCCGTCTCCATGCAGCGATTAATGATTGCAGTCACTAGAGGGATCAGCTCATACAGACACTGTTTAAGAAGCATCAAGTACGCATGACTTATCCGGAGCTTTCTGTATGACATTTTACACTTCCTCTGGCGTGGCGGGTTCAAAATCGGTTACTACCTCAGACATGGCAGTGGCTACATCAGACACATTATCACACTTCTGTGGTTGTCTTGTTTGAAGGTCACTTCTGGTGTTATAAATCGCTAAAACAGTGTGCTAGTTTTTTAGCAGGTACATCACTTGACAGGGAACGCTCCTCATCATTACCCATCAAATGTAAGGATATTTTATAAATACCTTTCTGATCATGCCCACAAAATTTAATCTTCTCTGAGTAGTAGCAAACACCTGTTTGTTGTAAACGCTTGTTCATAGTTGAACACTGGCTCCTATAAATTCGATGATCTACGATCAATTTAGAGCAACGTCATTTACGTCCTGTTAGAAGTTGGTTAGAGTACAATGGAGATGAAGGCCTTAATACAATTCTTTTTGTACAAAGCGGAACATATTTATCTATAAGTGAATGGAGTCCGTTATTGTCGGCATTGGCTAGTTCATCCACAGAACCATTGAAGGGATGTACTATAATGGAGTATGTTGTGTCTCGCTTGAATGTTTCAACATCAATGGAGCGTAATTTCCTAAAAGACACTGTCATGTTAATTTGGTGCGGGTCTCATGATGGCTGCTGTGAAATTCACTGCAAAATTGTCCTGTGACATTCTACCCAGATGATAACATAACCCAAGGTCTGCGACTTCAACATCTCACACGATATTACTGGTATCTCTCGTTATGACAACGTCCAATATTATGACCATGAACCCGTTTGGGCTCACAAACATGTTGTTGTAAGCCACACAAATCCAGGACGCTAATACAATGCTGAGCATCACGATCATCCGCAACATCCAAAATGGAAATTCTTGTCTCCTACAATAACAATGTCCTTTGTAATGGTAGCATAGTTGGCTAGGAATGCTGGCCATTCATTCTCCAGAAATACAGTGGTCCTCAATCCATTATTCGTAGAGGGTGGGGTCAGTACAGGACAGCGAAACGAATAGATAAACCACCGACTTTCAGATTACAGTGAAGCATATCAACTGACCCATTTCTTATTATAAAAATCTAACATAACTTCACACAAATCATGCGTCAGCAACACCAACTTGGCGTGTACCTTTAATTCCAATTTTGACCATAAACCAAACCTAAGTGTTCGTGGGAAGATTAGAGGAACTTTCTAACGTGAAAATGATGCACTGTAACAGAAATGAGTTTTAATAAAATAATTATTATATATGGAAATGCTCATTTATATATGTGTTAGTGAATATGGATAAATTCATGAATATGCGAAAATGAATAAAGCTGCTTAAAACAACTCACATCACTCACATAGCTCACACTACTCGTATAGTTTAGTTCATATGTCTCATACAGGTTACAATGTTCACATTGATTGTATTGTTGAAGTTTGGGGTAGAGACCCCTGGCTGTCGCCTATTGGGCACAGCCAAACTTCACATTGATCACATACCTGTGAAGGGGTCACATACCTCACATTGATCACATACCTCACACTATTTATAGAGTACACGTAGCTCAAAAAGTACTCAACGCCCATCCACCATGCTCGTATTATGCTACTCACATGCTGGATGGAAAATGCGCGTATGTCATAATATGTACATCCATATAAATTAATTTTAGAAATAATCTATTACTGCAGCTGGTGAAACTGAGAGTAGTATCTCTGCACATAATATTAAATATGTCACTTTGGGTGAAGCTCCACACTGACAAGACGAAACGCTTCGCGCGAAGAATCACAAAAGATAACTTCGACTAAATATTATTTACCGATTCAATTCACAATTACAGTCTAGCAATTTGTTGTTGGAAAATAAAGTCTAAATAAACGCGATCCATTTGAGAAAATAAATTGGAACAAACAAATTTGTGGGGAGAAAATATATTCAAGTTTTCTAGCTAGTATAACTCTCACACGACAACAAGATTAAATAATCCAATAACAGTACGAGTCCACTTTTATATACGTTTACAAAATCAATCTAGTGATCAATAATGCCACAGGTGCTGCTATGATATCCAGAAAATGTATCCGTGTTGATGAGTAGACTAGAGACAAATGGAATACGGTGTTCCCCATCTCCACTTATTCCAAATCTAGAACCATCACTTTCCTTGGCCTTTATTTAACGCGACTTTTTAAGACCAACAACAATTTTGGCTGAAAAATATGCGAATGAAAGTTAATTAGCTTCTTTTAAGATGTCCAGTTTTTGGAGGTTATATAAATATCTTAATTAAACAGGAAAA
>JAODUP010000005.1:585000-655000 GCA_025642065.1 Paralvinella palmiformis | reverse complement strand
TAACAACAATGCATATAACTCTTTTACAGCCTACTAAGGAATCAGATAGAAAGACAATATTGCCGAATAGGTACATGAAAGGAAATAAAATCACTTGAGTTCTATTGAAGGTTTCGTCTCTTGAGGTCACAGCGACACGACTTGTGTCTGGATCATCTTTATATACGAGAGAATGGGTCTTTGGGTGACAGTATTGTTAAAAAGAGATGGTGGTTTGGAGACATTTTATTGAGGTTTCATTTGTATAGAAAACACATTGTGTTTATTTAGATTGTATGTTGTTGATCAATAAAATAGTGACATTGCTGATCATAAATAATTCTTTATTTATATACTGGGGATTCTTTTACACAATGGCTAATGTTGTGATTTATGGAGCGTTTATGACACTGATTTATTTATATTTTCAGGTTTACCATTCGAAGCGTGCTCCATTGTTCAAAGATTGATATATATATATATAATAGTTAATGCTAAGGATGCATTCCCTTTGTTAGGGATCCGTTTATTCCGAGACCATCTTCATATATCATTTAATATTTATACATGACCTGATATGATTTCAATGACTTATTTAGTTGATGGGTTTCTAAGTTTCTTCAGCTTACGTAATGAAGAGATTTTTGTTGTTGAAATTTTGATAGTCTCATGTCAGCTACTGGATCCAGTATATATTATCAACAACTTGCAGAAGAATACCAAATTTTCAATTTCCGTTTTTGTACCACAATCATAATAATCCAGTTTACGAAACTGTCAAATGGTACAAGTGTACCAATCCCACTGGATGAGGTTGTATCTGTATTCTGGATCAGCGAGATATCATAGAAATCTTAGTATTGGATTAGGTTATCATTCGGCAGATATGCATCATTTATCGATCTTTATACAATACCAGATAGACTAACACATCCCAATTTAATTCCATAATTTAATATAACAAATTAAAGCGAACAGGAAATACTAAAACAATTATATACACGTCAAAGAAAAGACTTATACGTAACTGAAACAAAAATGCACGAGTTAATATAATAAGATGTGTATGTGCGCGCGCACACATACACAGACACACACGTATAACGTACCGTTAAACACGAATTTGCATGTTAAAAAAGTAATATTGTTGTTGCTCCTCGTGTCGTTGTTGTTATTTATAATATAGTTTAACAAATTGATACAAGGTAATAAATGTTGTTTTAGAGTGTCCCGTGATAATAGTTAACTCGTCCCTAATATATATCATATATAAATGAGCATCATCTGTAAATATCAGCTGAACCTATAATTATTATAAAGTTTTGTGTTGTTTATGTATGGAATTATTAAAAAATAACGTAATCATTTTATAAATAAAATTCTCTTATTAACACACACACACACACACACACACACACACACACACACAAGGGGAGAGAGAGAGAGTGTGTGTGTGTGTGTGTGTATGACACACGCGCGCCCGCCGCCCGCACTCACGGACAGACACCCAAAGCCTAATCATTCAAAGTAAGTCTGTGTTATTTGTCAGGCTGTGGGATTCAGATAATCCAGTTTTCGTGCGTGACGACTGTGTCAGATCCACAGGGAAGTGGTAATACGTACTTACAGAAACCTGGAACATGTACACAATGTAAGCCTTTAATGATACAGCTGGCAGTCAACGTTAAGTTCATGTGCTTTAATGATAAGCTAATATATATATATATATATATATATATATATACAATACGGGTCTTCGGGTTTTATTGTTGTATTGTATGTATTATGGCATACAGGTTGCTGTTAAATATTATAATCCAATCATCCACTGGTCATGGTCCTATCAGCATAAGGTTGAGACTAACTGGGTTGAGTTGGAGGGAGGGGGGGGGGGCGGGAGGGGCACGTGTAAAAGTAATAAGGTATCAGCATGAGCTAGCAATATTATTATCTTAAAGTAATCGATTGCTTATTGAGATGTAACTAGTTGTTGAATTAAATGTTGGGAGGGTGAGATATTAGGCTAACAGACGTACAGTATATTAACAAATGCCGGGATTACAGACGCATGTCTTGGTGTTTGACTCAGACTTACATAGAACATATGAAATTGTTAATTGTCTATTGTTTGAAATTCATGTATAGTTCGAAATAAGCTTACCTACTTATCTACTTTGACATCACAGTTTACAATCGACAGTAGTTTGCTTTGGTTCAGAAGAAACCAATACACTACACAAAAGATGGACACTACAGATGCTGATCTCAGCAACAATCTGGACTGGAATAGTTCAACAATCCCCCCTTTATAAATCGTACTGACAAAAGTACTATGAAGCCCTATATAGATGTGAGTGTATATATATATATATATATATATATATATATATATATATATATATATATATATATATATTAATATAGACGGCACTCACTCAAACCCAAACATCCATCAAAAGCTGGACTTCCATGATTTATAAAGAAAAGAAATCAACACACACGTGAATCTAAACATCCATAAAACCATACAAGCATAAAAATAATCATAGATGAATTTATGCATAGACATACTTGTTTACACATATATCAACCTCCATCTCCACAAATCTATTCATATACAGAACTTTAAGTAAATAGGCCTGAAACATCGATAATCAGTGTAAACAACTCGTCGTCAGCTCGTGGGATCCTGATAGTTAACCTTTCCTGCGTGAAAAACGTTTCTTTAAAAAGGGTGTCTTAAATGTGAAGATATTAATTGTAATGAAGCATTAACATATGATAGATTAATATTAACAAGGTTAATAGTTTGTTCTCATTAAATTCCGAATAGCTTATTGCGGTTAGATAATATTTCATTGTATCTTTCGTGATATTACATGTATTCAAAAACATTTGAATTTTAAAGCTGTTCTTATGTGAAATAATTAATTGTGTGCCGAGTTTTGAAGGTAATTCTATATCGGGTATGTCTGAACATGTATAACTTGCACAAAATAGGCTACACGGTGTCTGTGTTAAATACGATGTTTCTAAACTACATATGCACAAACACCTGTATGTATACAACCTTTTGGTCGGAATGATACAAACAATTATTAACTCACCTGATATTGATACAACTATTCTCGAACATGTCACTTTGCAGAATGTAATAAATAAAGGGATTACAAAGGAAGATACTAATGTCATATCAGACTTGTCTGTCCAAGCGCTAATCAGGGTGATGAATAAATTATGACTTAATAAATGCTGTATTTGAGCTTTCGTCAAATAGAGATATTTCTTCATCTGATAACTACCTTGCCATAAGGCTATCGACGGTACTGATAAAAGTATTTAAAAGTATCATTATTCATCGCAGTTTTGAAGTTTTATCGCTAAACAACCAGAATTTTGGTTAAAAAAGAAGCAATCAACTTAACAATGTCTATGGTTAGTCAAAGACGTTATTAACTATTATAAAATACGAATCAACACATATTATGTTTATTTTAGATTGTATTAAAGGTTTTGGTCGGATTGTATTTAAATTTGTATTTAGCAAACGGTTAAGATCCAGTCTGCCGGGTGTAAAACTGCCGGTTTTAATTTACATTTACTTAAACCAGCAATTTGCAGTTAAATGGAAGATCGTTTCTAGTACAACTAGTATTGCACCTAATGGAGTCAGGCAATGTTCTGTTCCTTTGCACATTATTTTTTTATTATTACATGGAAGATTTGATAGGTACTGTTATTAGAAATAATATTGGGGTTGCAAAATAAGCGTTTGATACAGTTGACCTTAATGTACTTTTCTCTAGCTTAAAAGACATGTTTGGTCTGTCAGGTAAAGTACTTGAATAGTTTCGATCCTATCCGGAACAACGCTACCAGAGAGTGTCTGTTCATGGTATTGTATCTGATGTTCAGTTTTTGTTATTTAGTATACCACAGGGTTCGGTTCTTGGTCCTCTAGTTTTCATAATGTATGCCCGTCCTTTTGGGATCATTGCGCAGCGATGTGGGGTTAAATATAATTAGATTCTGGTAATGAGTTAAATTTTCCTCTTCCATGAATAATTTAGAACAATGTAATGATAATTAGGCTATGGGTGACTAAAACTCTTATGTATAATCTTAAGAACACCCACTGTTTAGAAGCATTGACTATTATAACTGTGTTGTATGGCATGTCTGATTATAAGAACAAGTGCCTGCAGCAGATTCAATTATATTATATTACTTGAAAATATTATCATATCACCCCAATTCTTCAAATACTACATTGGGTACCTGTTAGACAGCATACGTATCCATTTCAAGATTTGACTAACAATTTATAAATTTATCAATGACATGATACCGGAATACCTGTATGAACTGGTGGACATTAGAAAGTCATCCCGAAAACTCAGGTCATCCAGTCAGATACAATTGCAGCTACCTGTGTCTCGGCTCAAGTCATGTGGTGATTGTGTGTTTAGTGTTGCAGCCCCCCCCCTTGTGGATTATCTTGCCGGCAGATATTAGAAATGCGTCGTCTCTGGAGAACATTTGGATAGCTCCTGCTAGTAAGGTTTTTTTATATAATAAACATTATTATTATTATTATTATTATTATTATTATTATTATTATTATTATTATTATAACAATAATGTATATTTAATACTGTTTGTGATTATGATATGTTTAAGGGCTTAGGGCATCTGAGATCAATATAAAGCGAAATATGTGCTACGTAAATATGACAATGCGATAATGAAGATGATATATTGCTAATAATAAAGGACAGGGGCAGATTGAATAAAATAATAAATTTAAAAAAACAATCAGAAATTGTATACATTTCAATATAGATCATGTAGGTAGATAGATCGGTAGATAATTTAATTTCTAAACAGATAAATGAATCTATTATGAGACATCTGCTTTCTGTTGTCTATATGAAGACATATAGATATTGGTGTGAAATTATTAAATCGGAAGGGTTTGAGTGAAGATGGATTCCTGAATATAAGACAAAAGAATTTCACATATTGAATTCAGATGATAATACAGACGTCTGATGTAAAAGGTAGACGTCTTAATCATCCGAAGTATTTAGCAGGTAACTCTGTTGGACCAATACATTAACCTGTGTTGATCTAATCAATTAGTCGGGATAATGTTCACAAAGTGTACCATTATGCTAGAGATATTCAATCAAGCGTGATTTTATCATCAATCATAAAACATTCGCTAAATAAAACATCTAACGTGATTGTAGTAAACTGAGTTATGTCATTCCTTGGTTCATCTGATATCTCTTTGATGGCTGCCGCATAAACTGATGAAACAAATATATTTATTGGGCAATTTTGATTATTTCCAAGTAAAACGTAAAACCCTTCTCGCTCGTTAGCTGTATAACATAGATACTGAAACTGATCTTTCCAATTCAATGATCAATGGATTTATCAGTCGTGATCCTTATACACTAAAATAACTATTTACTTTAATTATTTTCATTATTCGCGAAGTATTGTTTAATCCATTGATCCTCTTGTCATAATAAAAGCCATTAACCTGAACAGTCTATATATGTGTTGACACTGTATTATAATAGTTAATATTGTATTATATAACGAAGAGTGTCTAGTATTGTATATTCCTGGTAACTATTTCGAGTTAAACGTAATATGTATTATCATATGTCCTCAATCCTGGAGTCATCCAGGAAGGAAAGAATTGTCTATTCTTCCTCCTCTCCTCTCCTCTCTCTCTCTCTCTCTCTCTCTCTCTATATATATATATATATATATATATATATATATATATATATAAACATCCCCACCTCTCTCTCTCTATTTGTATATGTGTTTATCTCTCTACTACAATGTACAATCTTCATCAAGAATTAGAAAAATAGAGACATCTAGTATAATAAAGGCATCTAGTATAATTGAGGCATCTAGTATAATTGAGGCATCTACTATAATAGAGGTATCTAGTATAATAATACATTTCACATTTTTAAGTGTAACTTTGTGACTTATAAAGTTATTTAAAATAATCTTATGTCAGCGGATTTTGATGAAACCTCTCGTTGAAAGAACTAACAAATTATTGATGGATGAAATATAAATAAACATACAGGTAACAAACACCGAGGCCAATACATTAATTGTAATACTATTTGACATGACAGTTCATTCTATTACTCTAGTCACCTATTCTGCAACGTGATGTCAATAACTGTTTTGAGGTTATCTAAACTTTGTTATACTAACAATTAATTAAGGAGTGATATATTGTAGAGAGAATGGGAATTAGTCTAAAACGAGATTAATTTGATGGAATGTAAAATGTATTGATGATCGAATGATAATCATAAACTTGTATATGTATGATATATTTTCTTGTATTAAATAATATTGTGACAAACGAGTCTATGTACTAATGTTGCGTATTATTCTATCGAAAGTTAAGTGCACTTTTTACCTGTAACATTTTTCATGCAATTACGACAAAAAGATGCGAACTTTTGTACTTTGCTCGAATCGTTTCTCATAACTAGTTTCGTAGTTGGGTATGTAATGTTTTCAAAAATTGAAAAGGCAATAGTTTATTATTTATAATGAGAAAATATTTTTTTGGTAAGTTACTGTACTGAAAGCGAATACATACCAAGTATAGCGCTTGGTATAGTTCAGTACATATGTACTTACCTTGACGAGTATTTGATTCTATATTAGGTGTGCAAATTGAAATATGACCAAAGAAGCCACAACGATAACGTTCTTTGTGTAGATTTCCTACTACACAAACAACGTTAACAACGATCCCTAGCTGGCGTGATATAATCAACCCTTAAATAACAATAAAACAGAATAACAATAAAACATTGCTGACAGAATAACCGAAAAAGACAATATAAGACTTCATCCACTAATGGCTTACTGTCACGAAGGGTGTATTTGGCTAATTTTCAACACGTTCTTATTAACAGGCAGACTAAGATTAAAATGGGAGAGCTTAATATAAACATCAACAAGAAATACAAATCCTTGGATATAGACTGATGAAAAATACATAACATATATGAATATATTGTGTTATAACTGATAGAGAGAAGATAGAGGAGACATACGTAGATACAATTGGGTATAATAACATGTGAGGATGTATAGAACCAGATAGACGGACGGACAAATGTCGCTTGTGTAGGTAAACATAATGATATGTATTATGTATAGATGAACTTATAGATAGACAGAAAAACAGCATAGAAAAAATGGAAAGAAAAGACAGGATGAAAGAGTTAGAAAGGAAGACATCTCAATTATATATATATAGAGCGCCCACAAGGTTTTACTTGTGTTTTGTTTGTCAGATGGTATGAGAGTTGATTCTAGGATGAAAATGTCTGTCGAATACGAATATGTTAGTCAGATAGAAATCCACTTGGACAGTATTCCATAAATCGCGTGTTTATAAGGAAATCCCCCAATTGTGCTTTTGCGAATTTGGCTGCGTAAGATTTCAAGTGAACCTTATAAAGTCATAATTTTATTAAAGTACAATGGCTACATCCACAAATAAGATATCAGGTGAAAGCTTATCGTTGGGCGAATTCTATGAAATAGGTTTTTTTAAGAACAATACGAAATGTGCAAGTGGATATATCAGAATTTTGTGTCTTTTATTAATTATGACTGCTGTTCGTTCGTCGGGATTAGTATATTTGCTAAACTTTTTAATTTCAAAGTTAATCCATATGTTTATTCTGGGCTAAACATATGATTCAATGAGCTTCTCCATCTTGAGGTGTATGCTTATCTCTAATCATCACCGTCAATATCCGATTCATCAGAACCGTACCAGAGTTCCCCATGTGACATTTCAGCATCTTCGTCATCTTCTGATGAGATGACCGAATCATTTCCACCGAGGATCTGGCTGATATTGCGTGGCATCTATTCACCATCAAACCAGTCGATTGTGTATCTCCCATCAACCAGGATCCAACCATGCTGGTTTGGTTGGCCACATAAGCTACCTGGATCTGGTCGTACAACATTTACCCACAGAGATTCAACATAATTTGCTCTCTTTATTTTCTTAGTCAGAACAGATCGACAGGGAGGCATGCTGCTTCGGTTTGTACCCTTAATTTCCCCAGTGGATCACTCTCTGCTTTCTTGGTGCATATGTGTGTTGGAATATAACATAGCGCACAGTGTCAACAGTGTGGATGTTGTGTTTTTTTTTATATATATATATATATATATATATATATATATATATATATATAGAGAGAGAGAGAGAGAGAGAGAGAGAGAGAGAGGGGAGAGAGAGAGAGAGAGAGAGAGAGAGAGAGAGAGAGAGAGAGAGAGAGACAGATATATATATATATATATATATATATATATATATATATAGATAGATATATATATATAGATAGATAGATAGATATATAGTATGTTATCTATCTATATTACATATACACGACAGACAACAACCATAACAATCAGCTCATCAATCTGACATTAAGCAGCAAACAGACAATGATCCACTATGCTTATTACAAAAATCTCCCAGTCCTAACTAACGTATCTAACATCAAATGGTATATTATAACAATTGTTTTTGATATTATAATATTATAAACAGTGACTGGCAGAACGTTGAGGGAGAATGTCGTTGTCAGTGATGGTTAATACATAATGGATATACCTACTTAATATGGTAAATATAACAGTGTAGACAATCTTCATGGCAGCCTTTTCTCTCATCCTCGAAGTGATTTATTTACGATGCAATAACAGAGCGCAGTGACATCTTTATTGGATGCAATATCCGGTTTGCACGAACAGACTAATTATTTAGATGCAACATACGAATAATGCATTTAAGGCTTTATGTTTACATATAAAGTGGAGGATCAGTTTCCTTTGTTCCATATATTCGTGATTTCAGAATGACGTCATTCACTTATATCGGATTAATGCGAACGGATGGGAAGATAGAAAAAAGTATTCACCGCCATAACATATTGTGGTGTTATTTCTAGATGGCGGTTGATTGTGATTCCAATAATGGTACGAGTAGTTAAGAACAAACGACGGATTCTCGTCTAGGAATAATACAATTACAAGTTGTCCTGGATAACAATATCATATTGATATAAAAACCTATACTGTTGACATTTTGGTATAGTTATAATAAGCCCGGCATCTATATATTAGATGGATTTAGCGAATAGCAACAGGGAAAGTTTTGTACTTTTCTAAATTACACGATCTTGATTTATATCCATGCCTGTAAATACAGGTAATCAATTTTTACATGTCAATTCGATACAGTGGAAGGTTGTAAAAATGGCATATATATGCCATTTTTACAACCAAAGGAAGGGTTCTGGTCTCGATACGGTAATAACACACACGATAATTCAGCAAGAAGTACCTCAATTACTTGATTATGGCTCTTTAAAAAATCAGGTGACCGATCTTGGCGCGAGTTAATTTGAAAATGTCGCACAAATATATTTGTCGAAGCTTATCTGTTTTCTCTTTTTATTTTGTAAAATGTAGTCAGTTGAATGTAGAATGAAGAAATAAGTGGCCAAACAGTGATTTTTAGAACGCCATTGTTAGTTATATATATTGTATGTAACAGTCGGTTTGACATTCTCCTGATAAACACACTCTATTTGGTTGCTCTCAGATGTGACCTTACCGACGAAATCTCGATCGGTTTCAAAGGTCATCTGCCAGAAGGAGCACCAGATAAAGATTTCAATTAGGCCTCTAATCTCATTACATGTCGTTCCCTAGATCGCAGAAGACCAAACGATGATACATACTTTTGTCATTTTATATTTCAAAACTAGCAACCAAAGTGAAAGTCATATTTGTTTCCGGTTCATCAGTTGGAGACAAAATGTCTCCACTTCGATTGTTTGTGTTTACTTTCTAACCTTGCTAATTATTCTGTATTCCATCGTATCCTGGGTAGCGATGTCATATTTGTTTCCGGTTCATCAGTTGGACACAAAATGTCTCCACTTTGATTGTTTGTGTTTACTTTCTAACCTTGCTAATTATTCTGTAGCGATGTCACATGTCAATTGACCTCTCTGTTATTATGACACGTGGAACATTGTTTTTGCATAAAACGCTGCCAACAACAGTAGCAGCTTAGCGTGTACTTGTTTGCCTGTATGTGGATTTTACACGATTAATGTCATAAAACATCTGCACCCAAAAACATTTTTATGATCATCTTGCTGGAGATAATGGACCAAGAACAATTCCTCTAACAGCCTGTGCATTATGATAAACGTTTAGTAAATTCGCACTGAATTCATTAATCAAATAATAATAATAATAATAATAATAATAATGATGATGGTGATGATGATGATGATGATAAAATAATAATAATAATAATAATAAACTATAATGATAATGATAATAATAATAATAATAATAATAATAATAAAATAGTATTTTATATAGCGCCTAATTCAACTTGAATTGCTCTTAGGCGCCTTACATTTAAAACATAATTAAAATATGTAATAAGCTCATTTAAGACCAAACATATTTCATACATAAATAAACTGGTTTATATATTATAAATAAGCTAATTTAAATAAGTGGTTTTTAAGAACCTTACAAAATAAGTTTAATGTGTTTTCGCAACTTATTCAATAGCCTGGGAGCTGAATATATATATGCTTTAGATCGTTTAGATACAGTGATGCTGTCCCACTCAGTACCTTAAATGTGTGAAACAGGATCTTGAGTTATCTGAAACATACAGGATGTCAGTGCAGTGGGATCAAAACTGGCCTTATGTGATCCTTTTTTTGAGTGCATGTCACCAGACGTTGGTCACGAATATGGTAGAAACAGCAACGATATGTCAGAAAAATAAGTTTTCTAAATGTATACGCAGCTGTGGAGATCTTGTATGTTATGTTGTCATGACAACCTACATCTATACTCTATGATACATAGCGATACATCCAATATATTTAACCTGGTGACTGTCTACATATGACAACTTACTTACAGATAATATGGGATTTGGTTGTTTCAAAGTATTAACAGTTTTTTTTAAATCGCCTTACTACACCTTGATATGACACCTTGATATGACACCTTGATATGAAGTAGTAAGATTCATATCCAGAAAAATGTCATGCTTAGTGTACAAAACGTCCAAGTTTATCCGTGAAGTTAATAATGTGTAACTGTCAAGAAAGCATTATCAGCGAAGATAATTATATCTCTTTAATTAACTGAAAATCTAGAGACACTGCCTTCTAATTTGATAGATAAACAATGTTATATCAGAGGCAATTATAAAGGCTGTTAATGAATGAAAAACTGGCACGGTCAACCAAACGTACAGTACACACGACATGCTCAGAACAGAAACACGTAACTGGCTTCTAAAGATGAGTCTTATTTCGTGACAACATTTAGATATTATATATAAATGATATATTTAAAGGTTTTCAGGAGGCAGACAACATCGAGAAGAGTTCTCACAATCTAATCACGAGAAGTAATAATATACGCGTACATTTATCTGGATCTAGGTGGCGTTGATTGTATTTTTGTGATTCTGGATAGAAATTGGCGTCGTATAATTATATCGGATTAATGCAAGAGGATAGAGAGTGCAAGAAGAAAACATCAAATTGAAATAGTCCTCTATTATATCTTGATGGCAGTTGTCTGTTAGACGGAGGATGATGAAGGTGTGTAGAACAAAGAACATTTCTCACGAATGGGAATAATACAATTAGCATGTATCCCGACAAAACATTGTAATGATGAATTATGAAGAAATAGACTATACAGATGATATCCGGCAGATAATTTTAACATTTCTAACGTTGCTAAGCAACTAGATCAATTACGATGTCACTTTATAGATTCGATTACGTTGTCTTCTATCGCGTCTTCACTAATGGCATTCTGTTCGACTTAATTGAATTAACATCTAGGAATACTTGTAAATAATATTTTAACGGTTTGGGGTTGTCAGGAAGTTATATATTAGTAGTATATAGTAGCATATTAATAACCACTGTATTACAATTCCACAATTATAATAGTTACATTTATTATCGTAGTATTGATTACTCGTAAACAAATCGTGCAAATTCGTTTGCCGAATTTGATCATTTTCGTTCTCCAGTATTTTCCTAGTTTGTTAGTGGAGCTATATTTGAATGCTGAAACATGTTCTGTCACGAAGTATTGACAGTATAAGCTGTTCGACATGTCATTCGTAAGCGAACGTTTCGCATGGCTGGGGATCATTATGGATTAATGTAATCAAATATCTCCAGTCAAAGACTCTGTTGAGAATATGTGTTTTTAGTCCTCAGGTAAAGGACTAAGAAGTGTTACGCTAAAACCTTTGATAATGTGTTACACTTCTGCCAGCGCGATTAATCAAAACGACGATGTCAACACGGAATGTGTACTATCATGATTTATCCCGTACCACAACATTTTGCCGCTAAACTAAATACTGCACCAGTACACTCTGTACGAAGGCTTTTCTCTAAACATGTAGCCCACGTTGACATTTAAATGAACATTGACTGCACTTTGACTATAACAGATAGGACTTAAAAGGGCAATCTTCTGAATTATGTCACGGGAACATCTTTGTGGTTACGAAGAGTTGTTCCACGTTAATGCTTCCAGCGGACTGCCGCAGTGCGTTTGTGTTGAAGTCATTCGGGATAGCCAGTTATAAGTCTTATCTCTGAGACAACAAAATCCTGGAATTCGACATGGATTAATCAAAGCCGTACGGGGAACTTGTGCAGCTGAAATCAAATCAAATAATGTTTGAGTATGTATTGTCTAGAATATAGATTGGATAGTTGTGACACCACATAGCCACTAGTATATTATTCAGTTTGTATTAAGATTGTATTTAACCATTTCTTAATCACATTTAAAGTATATGCGCCCATATATAGAGTAGGTCATTGTCTTGAAATTTATTCTTCACTTTATTTATAATTATAATAATAATGGCCAAAATGACAGTTATTTTACATGGCTTGGTTACCTCAAATGACCTAATTCTAAACAGTATGCAATAGATGATATATTGGCGGGAGAAAACCTTACCAGTTGCCTAGTTGGATGAAAACCTCCTCCTACCATAGTGCCACGGCCGGGTTTCTAATCTCCGACCTCCAGCACAGCATGACCTTCAGTAAGCTCTGATCCATGAGGCCATTGGTGTGGTTGTAGATACTGTAAAAGTTTTTAGCAACTAGTGATAATCCAGATTAATATCGATACATTAAGTGTGGATAGCCATTGATAGATATTATTAATATGGAAAATAGTCTTAGAACTTGAATGAAATTCTTGCAATATCTGAATACGGATAGTGAAAATATTTGATGCACTAATAATAAATATAAAAACATGAAGAGCATAGCAAATTATTTTACTTAAAGGGATAGTCCACCTTCATGTCAAATTTTCAGAACCAATACAGCTATACTCACAAATATCACAAATAACGTCAAAATGCATAAACGATTACCCACATATTAAATAATCCAGTTCAAAGTGCTCATTACCAAAGCATGTAAACAAGTGTGAGCAAAGAATTGTTCCAGAACTAAATGGCATTATCTTGTTAAAATTACGCCATGAATGATATACAACCATATCGGTTTGAGCCAGAAGGAGCCTGACAAGAGGAAGATGATTCAAAATGGCTCAGATATTAACGCTTAAGTGAAACTATAATCCGCGTCAGTCTAGAGAGCGCCAATGTGACGTCAGAGTTCCATCATCCCCCCCCCCTTCGAATCTGGCTTCCGGTGCAGCCGTAATGGCGGCCCTCCAGTAAATTGGATTATTTCCGTATATTTATGATATCAGGTATATTTCGTGATTGCGAGGTACATTAATGCGTGAATTTATTGATAAAATATGACTAATGTGAAGTACATAATAATAATAATAATAATAATAATAATAATAATAATAATAATAATAATAATAATAATAATAAATAAATAAAACATTTAGATAGAGCCATATTAATTAAAATGTTCTCTGGCGCTATAGAGATCAAATAGATATATAATATGTCAGGTTATAATATGATAATACAAAACAATAGTTGACCAAACTTTATGATATGGGATATTGATATATAAAAGAAGTTTTGAAATTAAAGTTCCTAATCGATCTGTTTTACCAATCAGTGTGTTACTGGCATGGATATCTGTCGGAAGTATGTTATACGAACTTATAAAAGTAATAACAAATATTATGTCTTATGGACCTTGATGCCTTAGGATGATGATGATGATGATTGGTGTTTTACGGCCACTTTTGGCTACAAGGTAGGCTAAATGGGCCGAGCGACCTCCAAAGCTAATGAGACGAAGCGAAAGACGAAACAACCTTCAGATATGCCCACGCCGGGATTCGAACACGGGTGGTAGTGATCTGTGGTCCAATACGCTACCGCTAGACCACGGAGGCGCCCCCCTTGATGCCTTAGGGACATATTACTTGTTATATTATTTCTCGATGAGCTTGGTTGCTAGTTGTTTGCTAAGATGTCCACACGATACTGTTGAATTATATTATATAAGACTGTATGTGTTAGCGATATCATTTTAAATTGATTCATTGCCACACTGGGAGTTAATGTAGTTATTGGAGAACCGGCGTAATATAGTCGTATTTCCTAGTCCTATATACTACACATGGTGCTTTTATAGGTTGATCTATATAATTTAAAAAATTCTAGTTTCAATGTTATGAATGCATGAACAGAAACTGTCACACTTACAGGCCGTCTTTATGGGGTAAACAAAGAAACGTGCGTGCGAGCGTGTATGGGGGGGGGGAGAGGGGGAATGATTTACAAGATTTATAAAAATAGATATAAACAGAAAACCTCCGACAGGTTAGAGTGTAAAGGTCGAGTGAGAGAGTAAGAATTGGACTTATATATTATCTGAATGCTGTAGATGATGTGTTTGTGTTAAATAATCTACAGTAAAGAAAACACGGGCATAACATTTAAAACATGCAAATATATATGCATGGGAATAGAGGAGTTCATACAAAGACCCTTGAGTAGACACACACACACACACACACACACACACACACACACACACACGCGCGCGCCCTCATAATATATATATATATATATATATATATATATATATATATATAAGATAAACATGGAAGAATGTAGTCATCCCATATTACTCACAAACAATAGACAAAACCAGAAACAATTGATCAATCAACTTGACGTTAAGTAGTAAACAAAACATCGTATTCTATCATGCTTACCACAAACGACCCAATTCATCACTAACGTATATGAGTAATGTATCTGATGGTAGAACATTATAGATAGAGAACAATAGAGCGTAGACGGAGACTATCGTCGTTGAGGAACTTTAATACATGATACAGTCTCATTTCAATGGGAATTAATACAGTATCGTAATCCTTATTGACAGCCTTTTTGGTACTTCATATCATGATATCGGAATTGTATAATATGGAGTGTTATTGTGGAGTGAGTGATTAATGAAGTGATTGATTGATGGGTTTTGATTGATTGATTGATTGATTGGGTGAGTGAGTGAGTGAGTGACTAAGTGAGTTAGTGCATGAATGAGTGAATGTGTCAGTGAGTGAAATAATGAATGAAGCAGTGAAGAAGTGAGTTCGTGAGTTCGTGAGTGAGTTCGTGAGTTCGTGAGTGAGTGAGTTCATGAGTTCGTGAGTGAGTCAGTGAGTGAGCTCATCATGCCTGGTACAATTAGGAGATTGGCGATTCCTCGTCAAGTTAAACATTAGTTTTGATGTGTGAGCATTTTGTAATGCGACATAGTGTTCCTAAATCAACTGAATAATTATAATATTGCATAACTATATTATTTGGGATGATTGACTATCTATTTTTTTAATAAACATACATATGTTTCAGGATCTGCACTTTGGATACATAGCCGAGAATAATAAAAACTAAATAATATTAATAATAGCAACAATATTAAATTTCATTAATAATTTCTATATTTGCTTTAACAATAAGAAATAAAGACGTAGGGAAACGAGATAGATAATAATACGCAAAAAATACTCTATTAACAAAAGGTCGGAATATGGCAGCCTGACTATTGTTCTTGCCGATGCTTGATTAACAGGGGAATGAAGGCGTCATCTTTATTCTGAATGCATTAGGCTTCCTCAATATATGAAGAGACAATGGTACTTAACTGATAATAATGCATCCTGGCTTTCTTCGAATAGTGATTCAGAAATGTCCATTAGCAACAGACGAGTGCTAAAGATTGTCGACTAACATTACGTGGTATTAATGGATGATATTTTGTTGAGTTGGTATCATGCACATTAATAGATTGACGACGCCAGAGAATAAATAATGGACGATATATCATTATATAATGATAATACAGCTGACATTATGATACATATACCACATCGGGGAATGGTAACCGAGAAGTCTGTTGTGTAATGGACGTCGCATATATAATTATATATTCTAACGTTATCAGGACTAATACTACAACTGCTACTAGTAGAATCAGTATTTCTAGTAGTAGTGGTTGTGGTAGTACAGCAGTAAGGGTAGGAGTAGGAGTAGTAATTGCACTACTACTATTACTACTACTATTGGTAATAATAGTAGTAGTAATAGTAGTAGTGAATAAAAATACATTGGAATACTTATGTGACATCATAGGAAGGTCACGAAGACAGTTCACAAATGATGCCATATAGAGATAGCATGGCTACAAGTTTGTACAACAAATACTTTAAAATATACGACCAAATAATACAACATTCGATTAAGGGAAGCTAACACCGATATAAATCTATTATCTGATCTTTATCATATATTTGGTCTTCTATTACAATATGTTTGATCACTTTCGTTTTGACCTTGTTGATGTCTTCATCTGATTATAAAGGTCCTCTTTCTACAGATGAAACACGTAGACACAACGTTATTTGATGATAAATGTTAATAAGTCTTTTGGGAATAAATCCACAAACGATGTGATATACATCTCTGTAACGTTGTACTTACACACAATTGCATTGACACGTTTATGAAGACATAGATTCAATTTCTGATGTTGGGTTGATTAAGATAAATACCCTAGAGATTTATTTCCAAAATCGGTTATTTCTATCTAGATCTATCAATTGTGTATAGAATTAAAATAGTAATTTCATAATACTAGAATGGACTTTAATATTTTTATTTCTGTACGCCAACACTCAGAATGGTTCAAAGAGCACTGATTGAACAATTATTAAATGTGACGACTGATTGATTGGGCGAGTCAGTAAATAAATGAGTGAGTAATGATTAAGGACAAAACGAGACGAAAAGAACATTTAGGAGCCTTTTACGATGTCCAGAATGACACGGTCGATAGATTATCGTTTGATATAACAGCCACACCCACCAACGGCCAGTCGAAATGGCGGAGGGGGGGAGTGGCTTATTGAACAGAAAAGCTGTAAATTTATCAAAGTATAAAATAGCACAAAAATCAAAAGTCGGGTCTTTTCGTTATCGATAGCAACAATAACAAAAACAGCAGCCACAACAGCAACAACAGCAACAATAACAGCAACAACAATAACAACAGATATATCTTGTTTCACAATTGTCGAATATGTGAATCAGTTGTGAAGAAGTTTGTAGTTCAAATCTTGATGAGATACGACTTGTATACAGAGACCACTGTAGATATTTTATTTAAGAGAGGACAGATCTTTGGGTGGCAATTTTGTTATAAGATGATGCCGGTTTGGGGTGTTCTTACTGGGGCAACGTACGTAAAGAAAACACAATGTATTTAAATTGGCTTTTTGTTATAGATCAATAAGAATATTAAAGTTATCTAAAGATAGCATTCTTTCATTTTTAGTGTTGTGGATTTTGACACCTTTACAATACTAAATCTGTTTCACGTTTCTAAGAATTATACATGTGTATTTTCGTCTTTTTACATTATCGTATGTTTTGCTAGTAAATATTATATATATATATATATATATATATATATATATATATATATATATATATATATATATATGAGTGTGTGTATATTAAA
Organism: Paralvinella palmiformis; assembly: GCA_025642065.1. Lineage (NCBI taxonomy): Eukaryota > Metazoa > Annelida > Polychaeta > Terebellida > Alvinellidae > Paralvinella > Paralvinella palmiformis. The sequence continues at coordinate 636,860 of JAODUP010000005.1, read as the reverse complement.
TACCGCGGATGTATACATCAAACAACGCGCGTAGTAACGAAAGACCAAACCACACACATACACACACACACACACACACACAACATTATACCAACATTTACAAGCTCACCTCCGGGTACTTTAATATATTGTTCCCCATAACAGACAAGAAGTAGATCGATCCTCCATTAAATGGTCTCAGTAGGAAGGAAGCGAGGAACGGACAACGTTAAAGTATGGTATGTTATCGTTTATGACGTCAGAAGCAGCAGAGAGGCTGATAACATTGTACGGAGAAGTAAGATGGCCTTTTGGTCAACTGGCTTGATGTAGAACGATAAGGAGAACATCTAAAAGATTTTATCCGAAGCTTTGGTATCAAAGGACTACTGTTTGACTGCTGAGACATTTCTACTGGTCACGTCTAATGGTACACATTACTTGTTATAGGTCTCCCTAGCTACCGGAGGCTCGTATTGTGGAGTTACCGAAAGGGTCACGTGACAAAGCATATCACGAACGATTGACACAAGAAGATACGATATTATCCAGTAACGTTAAGCGATCTCTCTTCGCGCATACTGAACGCGATCATTATTGTTGATAATGAGATTATTAAATCATTTATCAAGACATATTGTCAGTTCAGAGAAGTCGTCTTCACCTCTTCTCTTATCTACATCTGAGTTTAATCCTGTACGGTCTAAATTATAACCGGTCAGAGTTTGTTGATGTAAACGATTATACTTCATACTGTTGTCTGGATTAGATATTGTTGTCTGTCAAAACCTGGACATCATCCGGATATATAATCACCTGTGCCTGATTAAATCGAGAATTGTACTCGGCGTCTTCTGCGAAATATTTCAATCTGGATCCTGATCCGTGTTAAATTCAAATCATCATAAATATGATATATTTCGTTTATATTGGTGTAGTGTTAAAAATAGAATTTCTCTAATGTAGAAATATTAATACTGCTTCTGTTGTTTAAAAACAAAATTATACAGAAAAACCGTGTATTGATTTACATATGACGCTATGAAGTGTACAGATTCTATCTATCACCAAACAAATACTGGATTACTCGTTGGTTTCTACGTTATTTGACTTTCTTCAGAAACGATGTTTTTATTCTATGCTTTTTATAAGACGCTTCAAAGTAAACTTATTTAAAAAAAACTCTACATAGACATATAGATTGGGCGTTTTGAGTGTTCGTAGACCATAGTATGTGTCAGCACATTTGATGTATTTAAGCAGGTCCCTGTGTCTACATATGAGGACTAAATATTCCTTTGATACTATATTGTAGATCCAGAGCTATATATATATATATATATATATATATATATATATATATATATATATATATATATATATATATATATATATATATATATACATGCTTAGGAAGTATAATGGGCCTGCTGATTTTACCTTTAATTGGAGATTTGTTCTGTTGAAGCTTATACTAAGAGAAATAATGCGGAAATAGCTATATTTCTAGAACATATTAATTTTGCGCTTCGTGTGATAATTTTCACCGTCAAATAATGTATTACTATAAAGAAAAGGTAATATGGTACTAATATGTGGTAATCCCGTGCCAATCTTCCTTTACTTAACTACATTTGTGGTATGCACAATATTACTAAACAGTTAGAAGCAAATGTATGTAATCTACGAACCTGTTTGATCAAGCAAAATCGAAAACTCTACCATAATCACTAAAGGACGTCCTTAAATGTGTCAGGAATAGAATATAGTCACGTATGTGTCAATTGGTTGATAACACCACGTGGTGTTGGGAATGTCTATACAATAAATATCTGAATAGGAAAGAAAACATATTTCTATCCATATACTAAAATGGATATTATAACTTAGGGTGGTTATTTAAAATATGGAAATTGTACTCAGCCAGGTGAATTATTTAATGCGTTTTGCGTCTGTGAAGCACATCAAAGAACATTTCAATCGATTGTCTGTGTGTTGTTAATTAACTTGTGTTAATAAACAATAAACAATAGTCGAAACAATTGATTCATCAACTTGACATTAATCATTGTGCAGTATTACTACTTTGTTTTTTGAGCTAAATCACTTCATTGCTTCCACATAGAGTTGGTATACATTATCTCAGGTGTTTAACGAAATGTGATGCTGGTGTACACGCCGAGGGCCTATAAAAGGCCGAACTTTTAACTCAGGTTAGAGAACAACTTGCGATGCCAGACCAGTCGGACGTCTATCGATACGATTCATATAGGTAGGATTTATTCAGTTATTCGAACCCAGAATAAAGCTGAGGTCAGCATCTGAGGTGTCGAATTTTTATATACAGGTTTCTTTTGGGCCACATAAAATTACTGTTGAATGTAAACTGTGGTGTCAAAATAGTTTATGATATGTATGTAGCAAGTCACCATTGAACCACACGCACGTGTTGTTTGTTGCGAGCTGTGGTATCAAATGGTATGTTTTTACGTGCTTCCGCTTTTTCTACGTAGCCTGCATGTAGCCACTTTCCTGTGGGCGTGACATATATGTGGCGAAAGAAAAAGCGAATTAAGTGGTTCCCACAGGCTGATGAGTAGACCAGACACATGTATAGGTAAACGTATATATGCATCGATATATGGAGGTATAAAACAATTTATATTTAGATTGGGGTATATATAGTTTTATTTAGAGTTATGGAGATAAGGTCTCAAGTGATGTTTAGTGATATTTATGTTTTGCGCCAGTGCACTATATATGTATCCTTGATGGATTTATACTCCTGGAGTCGTTTGTTACTCCGGCAGGTATCTCCATGGGTATTAAGCTGCGGACAGAGTTTTTTCCCATATTATGAGTAATTAGATTACACTGATATAGGAAATTTGTTAAATGTATAGCTATTATAATCCCGACGTGTCATTCGCAGTATCGGAGATCTGCCTGAAATCCGCTGTTCTCGACCATGGGTCAAATAGATCAAGTGGATAAGCGCTTTAATTTAGATCCCACCACATCAACTCGACATTAATAATAATAATAATAATAATAATAATAATAATCTATTATGCTTATTACAAACCTGTCACATTCATTTGTTAAAGTATGTTGGGGATCTAGTGGTCTACTATGACTATTGTAATACGTTGAGGGAGAATGTCGTCGTTTGAGGATCTATGAGACATAATGAAGTCCTATTTAGAAATGATATAATACACAAAGTTAGTGGCCTTAATGACAGCCTCTTGGTAAAGGTTTCAGTGTAATTAGTGAGTGAGTGATTGAGTGATTTCCCAAGAGTGGGTCAATGCGTCAGTGAGTGAATGAGTGAGTAGGTGAGTCAGAGATTGAATGGAAGTGTTGCTTCTGTTGTATTACTACTTTTGTATGCCTGGAATGCTAAATGGAGAGAGCTCCCTCTAAAGGTAATGCGGCGAGATAAAAGATGAAATGCCCTTTAGACATATCTCGGCAAAAGTTCGAAACCAGGTGCTACAGATGCATGATCATCCATGCTAACAGAACATCAATGGAAATGCCATGGATGGGTGAATGAGTGAGTGAGTGAGTGAGTGAGTAGTTTGTTGAGACTCGGTGAACTTCACATCTAGTAGATAAGCATCGAACTCATAACTGAGAGACCTACAGCGCCGCCTACCGAAGGTTAAAGATGGATTGCTGTATGGATAAAATGTTAGAAATACAACAACAAAAAACTCGGCAGAGTTGACTTAGACCATTAAGAAGCGGCGTAGATATTATTACTAACATTGTCGGCTGAGACGCCCCTATTAAGGCATGAGATTACACCATTAAAATGGCGAGGTATCATATAGGACGATCATTGTGCTGAAGGATGGTTCATCGTCGGCGGAATTAAGGCGCGCCCTTCGTTCTAAATACTTTAGGCTTCCTACGCATGTAAATGGAATGAGACTCGGTGGATAATAAAACGTACTGAATGAGCCTGGAACTCGGATCCCGAATTGTCCATCAGAGAGCCGTATCCTGTAGACTGGCATCTAATGGTCTACCCTTCTAATGTTTACCAGAGCACCAGATGGTCAAATGTCCGTTAATAGATACGGTTCAGAGAACGAACAATAGACGATATGACATTATCTAATGACACTAAAACTGATAGTATTCTACATATAACTGGCCGAGCTATGTCAACAACGATCTGTGTTGTGTAGTCGATTACTTGAAATAGGGATGAATAATATACTGTGAGCGTTAGTTGGTGGAATAGCCGACAGATCACCATATCTTTTACGGTCTTTTCTATGTACAGAGGCGCCATATCTGTTATGTATCCAGAGTTTGACCTTACAAGAAATGCTATAATTTGTGAGAAGTCGACTTCGGCGCGGGACGGCATAGTTCCACACACTGGAGGGATAAACACGTAGAAAAGGTGAGTCCAAACATATTTGGACATACTGGCTCGACAAAAAGAAGCAATAAATTTATTTAAAATTGGAGTTTCATTGAAAACAATCCTCTGGTGGTTTAGATTCCATGACTACGGTTGAATAAGGTTAATACTCCACGAAGGAATGAGTTATCTCGATAATCGTTTCATATATAATAATAATATATCCATCAATAATGATTCTATTTAATAGCACGGTTGTATACTCCGACGTTGATATGTTTATTTCTAAAGCTCAACGTTCATAATAGATTTATTATTTATAAATGATCGACGAATTACTTATTGAATATTTATTGTCATAGTTTACGTACACGTTTGTTGTCAATATTATGTTATAAATAATTGTAGTAGCTACACATTAATTATTATTATTATTATTATTATTATTATTAGTAGTAGTAGTAGTAGTAGTAGTAACATCATTATTATCGTAATACATAATTTAAAAGCGCCTTATAAAAACAATTCTCTGAAGTGTTGTACATGTAATAACAAACTAGAAAACAAATATATGAAGAAAATAAAAGGGATTGGTAACTAGATATGCTCATCAACAATAATTAACTGCTGATAAAATCCTGTCTATATAAAATAGTTTTTAGTAAACGTTTGAAGGTCAACATCGACTCACCGTGAGTAATTACTTTTGGTAGAATATTCCACAATTATGTGGTTACTTTGACGAAGGATCGATCACCAGATGTTACAGTTAGTGTGTTTGGGACTCACATAGTTCTGATATGGTCTGTGATCTTACTGATCTAACCGATCGATGGTGATCAAGTGGATTGGCGATGTAGTTGGGAGACGTTGCATTTAGAGCTTTATAAGTATCAATCAGCGCCTTTTATTGTAAGGGCTTCCCCACTGGTAACCAGTGTTATTATTTGAGCACAGGTGTAATGTGGCGGTGATGAGCGGAGTTGTCTTATGCAGATGGTTAGGACGACTGATGCTGGCGTTTGGGAGCTATCAGCGGTTTCACACCAGTTCTACACACATCCTCGACACAGAATTGGTGTGTTTCTCAATCGACAAGATTCGATCGAACACAATACCAATATTTCTCACATGAGAGGATGGCTCAATTTTGGTGTCACCAATTTTGATGTTCATATTTTGGCAGAATTGGCGCGGATCTTTAGGTGCAAACAGAATCAGTTCTGTTTTAGAATAATTGAACTTAAGTAAGTTACATCTTATTCAAGCTTTGATATCTTGAACACATATTTCAATTTTAGAAATTGCATTAGTGCAAGCGTTGCTCGATGGTTTGAAAGTGATGTACATTTGAGTCTCGTGGGCGTAAACGTGGTACATACGCCACTGTTTTTACCGTTGCCACCAACAAATTTACTGTGCTCGCAGAATACTTTCGGGAATAATACAGACCGCTCTGGAACGCCGAATTTGATAATCTGGTCTTCAGAGATGGTCTCTCCCACAGTAACGTGCCGATACCTGTACGACAGATACGAGTCGAATTATATCAATGCTTGATCTGTGATCTCGATGGTATTCTTGAACTTTGTCAGTAGGGTAGGATGGTTGATGGTGAATATTACCACAAACGTCACCCCCCCCATCTAATACTCTCTAGATAAATGTTTATACTTTGAGTGGTGACTCTCTCAATTGATATTTTCAATAAACGGATTGCACCTCGTCCTTCAGATGGTTGCTTATCAAATGATCATCTAGTGTCATGAAGAAACCAACTTTTTCAATTCTTATTGAAATAAAGGTTTAGTTGGAAACAGGGCGATTGTTTTAAAACAAATGGTCCTAATCCAGACTTTTTCTGCAGATACATACTTTCTTCATAAAGTCGCGATGCAACATTCTGTGGGAGAAGCATCAATTATTGTCGTGATTATCGGAGCAAGTTTGGTGGTACATCCTTTCAGGAACCAGGTAGGGATGGGCTCTAATTTATATGACTTCGTCGGTGAATTGCTGATGACTGTTTTACCTATGTTTCTGTAGTGTCAGCAAATATACTGAGGAGTGTTCCACGAGATTCAATTAGAGTATCCATCTCTGTATGCTGTCGATCTGCTATTTGTATGCCATCGATCCATTCCGGATGTTTACCATTTTATCAATAAGATATGGACTGAACCGTTCAGCTAGATGTTCTGACGAGACATGAGCCGGCAGTATGGTAACGCAATCTGCCCCCAGCATATTCCTGGTGAGTCATGATGTACGATCCCTATTTCATTCCAGGGCCTTGGCAAAATAGGAATTCTGCTTGATGGTGTGCATCAGATGTGAAACTATTTGATATTTAACCTGTTCTGCCCGTCACCGTTGTTGCGTAGCTCCCAGTAGCTCATCAGGGTGGTTCAGGTCAAAGAATAGCAGACAGACTTGCGCTGTAGTGGCGGATGTTTGTTTACAAGATCCCGTTGTCCACCGTGGTACGAGTCCTCTAGATCCTATAGTGATTTATTTAGTGATGTGAGTACATCTGAATTTGCCACGTCTCGAATAAAGTCAGATAGAGTTAGGTTATCTAAAGGTACTTACTAGCAGGGCTGATTCAAAAGAGGCGTAGTGTGAAACCCGCAATACGAGATTGGCACAAGGTAGGAGATTTAACATGATTTCTCATTGCTAAAATAAAATGTAAATTGTGGCAGTTATGTTGTCCTTTCGGGAATTATACTAACAATCCTTTATTTACGGTAGACGATATAGGTAATGGGTATTTATTAAAATCCATTATATTATTATGCACATAAGATGATGCTGTTTGTTCTTCAATTTGAGAAGAGCCGAGGTTTGGTAGACATATTTTTAACTTGCCAGACTGCTAAAGGTGTTAATAATGCTGGCCATCATCAGAAAGGTCACGTTGAGATGAGTACGGCAAAGGAAAATAATTACATTGCCTGAACTAAATACGACTCCTGGAATCACTTCATTGGCTCCCTGTTTAATCTTGCATTGTTTTCAAACTCTGTTCCATTGCCTATACAATTCTTTCTTCCAGAGAACCTTCATATCTATTTCCCATGCTTTCTTTAGCACCCAAGCTCGGGGAGTTCCGTTCATCTGGTTTTCGCTTGTTATCTGTTCCCAGGGTTAAAACTTATACTGGGACTCGTGCCTTTTCAGTTGCTGTTGCTACTCTTTGACACTCACTTCCTGAACATATTAAGTCATCAAATAGCATAGTTTATTTCCGTTCCCATTTGGAAACTCACCTTCTCAGACTTGTTTATCCCTCCTAAGTTTCCTAAGTTTCCACTGCATCCAATCATTGATTTATGAATTTTGCATCTTACCCTGATTGGCCAATACCTGTACTAGGTGCGCCACTGAGCTCGATTCTTTTCGATGCTATTTTGTTATTATTATTATTATTAAGTGATAGAAGTCCACATTGTAGCATAAACAACAATATACAGACCCCACCCAAAACAAAAATAACAAAAATAACAACACCCAGATAGAGACAAAAAAGAAACAAAATTAGTTCGTTGTGTTATAGTGCAAGGTGTCCTTAATGTAAATTCAAAGTAATGAAGATCACACAAAGACGCAAACCTAACAAAAGTAAATATGGTTTATTATCCGCGACGTTGATCTGAGAAACTGGCATTATCTTTCAGTCCATCGTTTTTTTTTCTTCTTCTTTTCTATGCTTGATATCACCCTGTGTTATAGACACCAGTACATATCCTTAGATCCAACCTCAGAGTTACCTACTTATGTGGAATGTTCAACGTTTCAGTAAGTACCTGACCCGATCATCATCTCCTCGGCCACCTTTCCCAGGTAACACTAACGTTGATACTCCTAACTGAAGCACAGGAAGACAAAACGACTTATTGGCCGTTATCAGAAGGGAGGAGAAATCTTATTATCATTCTTTATCATTCTGCTGCTGGCTTAGATATCATACATCCTTATTGGTTTGTAGTAATATAATATTAGCTGTATAGTCACCTGTGGGCGACACATTTGTCACCTAAGAATGCCAGGTTAGTCCAGACTTAATATTGCTCAGTTTTGACTTGTATAATATAGGGCTATGTATACCTAGGTATAGATTAATAGAGGTGTAGATGTATATAGTTTTAGATTTATGTACATTTAGATTAATGTATTTTTAGGTTCAGATATGTGTAGATATATGTTTGTTTAGATCTGTGGAAATATACGATTTTAATGATTGTTGGGTCTTGATGCTCTGAGCCAGTGCCATCATATGTACGTATCTTAAAACAGAGACGCACAAACACATACACTACCCCCCGTACCTCTTCACTCTATGTTGCCTGTTCGACATAACGTTACCGTCGTTTCTCCGTTAACGTGTTACACTGAATCCCTAAACATATATAAACCATTATGACAGATCAACAGAGAACAATGCATTATTGATTTTAGTGGCTAATGGATTACTGTCACTAACGGGACAGATTGGTAAATCTTCATCATTTTATCACTAACACACATAATAAGAGAGAGAAAGCTTCATGTAAAGACATTCAAGAGATAGAAATAATTATACAAAGATTGATCGGTAATAGACATCAAGTGTATAAGACTGAGGATGTTTCTGTTGTATAGGAGAGAGAGAGAGAGAGAGAGAGAGAGAGAGAGAGAGAGAGAGAGAGAGAGAGAGAGAGAGAGAGAGAGAGAGAGAGAGAGAGAGAGATACAGAATAAATATATTTTGGTACGAAATATGTCATCATTAATGTATCCGTGTCTGCGGACATACGGACATATAGACGTCTCTTAGGTAGATAAACAAAGGAACATACTTAGATGCATGTAGTCACAGGAATAGCATTGAACGGATGAGAACAGATAAATATGGAAAACAAACGAAAAAATAAGAGGAAGAAAAATACAGTCTGAGTCAAAAATGGAGAAGAATCTAAAGTGTATTAATTATATATATATATATATATATATATATATATATATATATATATATATATATATATATATTAATAGCGCAGTGTTGTTCCTTATCTTCCATAAATAGACATAGACAAACAGTGTGTGGGCTTGACATTATGCTAAGGCGCCTGCAGAATACATATTTTCTCAAAGAAAAATGCAAGACTCGTTGTTTCCGATGTTAATACTGATGATGCGTTTCTTCTATTCTTATACTTAATAGGCACCTTTAAGGAATCCTATTGCATATTATACATGACTTTATAGACATTATGTCAGATATCAGATATCAGACGATATAATACAATATGCGTATTATGATCCTACTTCAACTTGGTTCAACTTGGTCTCCAGTATAATACGACAGGAGGTATACTATTTAGTGTGCGAAATATCAGGTTTATATTTGGCGTTTCTTCACAGCCAAGCAAGTACCAGCAATGAGGCCGTTGAACCCTTTTAAATGCCTCAAACAAACCTCGGAGGCCACTCTGAGGCCATTAATGAATGAAGGTCGCGCGAAGTCAAACAACAAAACAAAGCTTACGACATCCTTAGACCAGAAATAGATACCTGGCATGTGCAGTTAAGTGACGATGACATATAAATGTTACCCAGAAAATGTTTAAAAACAAATCGATCTGTGAGTTCATTGTATGAGTTAAACGATTTCTTTCAGAGAATAAATCTGCCATGTTTTTGAAAGACATTTATAAATAGGTTTGCCGAAGGTTCTGTTCGTTCTTTCATTTGGTTTAACTAGTCATTGAGTATTAGTTCCCCTCGCTACAGACGATTGTGCTGACATACAAAGTATAGCTACAACGAAACAGGAAACAACGAAACAGGAAACAACGAAACAGTGAAACAACGAAACAGGAAACAACGAAACAGTAAACAACGAAACAGGAAACAACGAAACAGTAAACAATGAAACAGGAAACAACGAAACAGGAAACAACGAAACAGGAAACAACGAAACAGGAAACAACGAAACAGGAAACAACGAAACAGGAAACAACGAAACAGGAAACAACGAAACAGGAAACAACGAAACAGGAAACAACGAAACAGTAAACAACGAAACAGGAAACAACGAAACGGGAAATAACGAAACAGGAAACAACGAAACAGTAAACAACGAAACAGGGAAACAGGCCCAAACAGTAAACAACGAAACAGGAAACAACGAAACAGGAAAAAAAAACGGAAAAAAAACAGGAAACAACTAAACAGTAAACAACGAAACAGTAAACAACGAAACAGGAAACAACGAAACAACGAAACAGTAAAAAACGAAACAGGAAACAACGAAACAGGAAACAACTAAACAGTAAACAACGAAACAGGAAACAACGAAACAGGAAACAACGAAACAGGAAACAACGAAACAGGAAACAACGAAACAGTAAACAACGAAACAGGAAACAACGAAACAGGAAACAACTAAACAGTAAACAATGAAACAGGAAACAACGAAACAGGAAACAACGAAACAGGAAACAACTAAACAGTAAATAACGAAACAGTAAACAACGAAACAGGAACAACTAAACAGTAAACAACGAAACAGGAAACAACGAAACAGTAAACAACGAAACAGGAAACAACGAAACAGGAAACAACTAAACAGTAAACAACGAAATAGGAAACAACGAAACAGTAAACAACGAAACAGTAAACAACGAAACAGGAAACAACGAAACAGTAAACAACGAAACAGTAAACAACGAAACAGGAAACAACTAAACAGTAAACAACGAAACAGGAAACAACGAAACAGGAAACAACTAAACAGTAAACAATGAAACAGGAAACAACGAAACAGGAAACAACGAAACAGGAAATAACTAAACAGTAAACAACGAAACAGGAAACAACGAAACAGTAAACAACGAAACAGGAAATAACGAAACAGGAAACAACTAAACAGTAAACAACGAAACAGTAAACAACGAAACAGGAAACAACTAAACAGTAAACAACGAAACAGGAAACAACGAAACAGGAAACAACTAAACAGTAAAAACGAAACAGGAAACAACGAAACACTAAACAACGAAACAGGAAGCAACTAAACACTAAACAACGAAACAGGAAACAGCTAAACAGTAAACAACGAAACAGTAACAGATATATTGGTATTATGTTTTCTTCCAGACTCTGTTGGTCTACAGTTTTAAGAACATTAGCATCTCAAACTAATACAGCTATATACACTATTAAGTTTATTAATCGTAAATAGTTTGCTTGTCCAATTGTTGTTCGACTTAATTGATAAACCTGTATTACCAATATTATAATACGGCTGCGAGATTTGGGAAAAGGTTCACAGAAAGGTTTTAAATATGTTTTACGTGTTTCATCTCGAACACCTTCGGCTGCGGTGTTTGGAGAATGTGGGAGAATCCCATTGTCAATTCCTATTTTTTTTAGACGTGTGAAGTATTGGATCCGTTTAGTAAGCGGTTATAACGTATATACACATTCATGATTTTAATGTATGCAGAATGATATAACAGACAACGTGTTTGGGGAAACATGTCACTTATTAATGACTGTCAAAGGAAAACTAACCTCGCTATAATTTGCCCAAGTCTTAGCCACACAGACAGGGTTACACAGGCGTCAAATGTTAAAGATATATTGTTCATACATGACTTCGGACATGTTTGGATCAACCAAACTGTTGGCGTTACAAAATATTTTTTTTTAGAAATCTTAAAGGTACGACTACGAGATGGCGCCGCGCGAAATTGCTCTGCTGGAATTAATTCAATGTCAAGATTTTCGACATATTACCAATTCAAATCTTCACTAGGACTAGAGTCTTATAACACGGGAAATTTGCAGAAGAAATTTAAATTTGCTTTGGGTTAATTTCGATGTACGAATCACACATAATCTGTTGAAAGATTTTAGAAATATATTGCCACGAAGTGAAAGAATATGCATGTTTTGTGTAAATAACGGCATTCGTATAATAGAGGATGAATGTCATTTGATTTCTGTACCAACACCTCAGATCCACTTTCCCGGAAGGCATCTTTCATGGTAACTCTTTTGATGCATTTTGTTATGTAATATCGTGCAATAAGCAATATGTAAATATCGATCTGTCTAAATATGTTTAGCACGTTCTTGGTGTTCATAACAAGTTCAATAAGTTGTAATTTGGATCTTGTATGTTTATGCACCTATTATTTGTCATGCGCACAATTGCGCAAGTACTTTGTACCCTTTGACCTCAGGCCTCTTAAGTACAGAATAAATCTGATCTAAACAGTAAATAACGTAACAGTCAGCTAGAGTCACAGGAAAGATTATATAGCTTGTATTAAATCAGATGTTCTAATCAAGCTATACTTGATTGTTCTCAGATGTGACTTGGCTGCAGATGTTGTTTTCGGTCTACGACATCATCTGCCTGAAGCAGAAGTAGATAACAGATTCGATTTAGATCTGCTCTGTCCTTCACCGTCCGACCCCCACCCCCTCCGAGATCCTCCAACTAACAGCGACAAATATTGCCGAAATCCGAAATATGCCAAAGAATTGTGATTTATTTCACTTTTAATTGAAGATTATTTCGCGGCTTCTCTGATTGTCATGATCTATCTCCAGCAGTCGCTATTTTATCATCATAAAACGTGGAACAAGCCGAATGATAAAATAGTAGCGCAGCACCACCACCAGCACCACCACCAGCATCAGCATGAGCCGTAGCACCACCACCAGCACCACCACCAGCTCTAGCACCAGCACCAACAATACCGGCGACACCACTACCACCAGCAGCACTAACACCAGCACTAGCACCACCACCAGCAGTACCAACACCACCAGCAGCACCATCATCACCAGCACTAGCGCCAGCACTAGCACCACCACCACCACCATCAGCAGCAGAAGCTTAACATCTGCTTCAAAAGCTAATTTTACGCCTGTCTTCCTATCATTATGGATTAATGTCATAAATTATCTCCAGCCAAGGGCATTATTGTTGGCGTCTCGTATTAGTCTGGATCTAAATGAGTTAGAGATGATTATATTAACAGTTTCAGTACCATTATAGACGTCTACCAATGAGGGATAAACATACTAACGATGGCAACACTCAACATGCACTAAGATGATCTTTTCTGTGCCACAACACGTTGACGCTAATCCAAACTCTCTATCACTAAATACTGGACAGAGTTCTGTCTGGACGATTGCTTGGAGTCTGCAACGTGCAAGTCAAGTAAATATTTGAATAAAGTATTCCTTTCTCAATAAGTGTGAGATGACAGGATAATGCCTACGTCGTTACTTGTAGTTCCACAATCACGCCACCTGGGGACTGATGTTTAAAAGATCCGGCCGCGTTGTGTTTCTACTGACGTCGATTGATGTGCAAAACTGGCTGGCGTCTGAGGCTTTAGAACCCTGGGATTCGATCTGCACCGGTCAAATCTGTTCGGCGAACCAGCACAGATGAAATAGAGCCAAGCCGATGTGCCACCCTTTGTAAAAGGTATACCGCAGGTAGTCCATGATCGAAATATTAGTAGATAGTAGATTGTAGCTCTAGTAAAATTCGAAAACCGTAGAGTACTAAGTTTCTTTCAATCATGTCTGCATTTAGTCATTGCACAGTTCGTAGTGTTTTAAAAATAGCTTATTACGTTTCTGCGGATCCCTTTTCTATACAGTCACCGAATCCTATTGTTAATATAGCTGCATGTATGTTTCTATTAGTTGCTATGCCTTTGTAATAGGATATATTTACAAACACACAATATTCACAAACATGGCCTGGACTGTAGCAACAAAGATTATTCTGGATATTAATCTTCCTAGTATTGTGCAGCACTTCGTTGTGCGACTATCGCATATCTAGTTGTAGCACTTCGGCTGACTCCAGCAGAAATGACTTCAACCATCCGTTCGTTACTCGATGTCTGTATGGGAACACCTGATTAATGACCCTTTGATATGAATGACGCGCTTCGGATTGGATGACACCAACTTATATAATCGTTTTATCCATCTGCGACCCTTTGTTCGGCGATCCTATGCTCGCCCGCGTCACGTATCCAGACAGACAAAGGATTCGTCGGATTGGTTCCCGTCGAAAGCCGAAGAGAATGGCTACTCGGTTCAGATGACATGACCCGTTTGTAGCCGTGACCTTTTATCCGATTGGCTGTTATCCGGCTTGCACCGTCTCACCGGGGGTAATTTCACTGGTCACACCCCCGCTGCTGCCCGAGTCGGACATTTCTAAGAAATATCGACGAAGATTTGTTGTCAAAATTGATGAAGAAACTAGTTATTCTCATCCGGGCGATGAGATGATCATATTTTGTGCGTGTTCAAAAAATCGAGTTAACCTATCGCTTAAATTCTAAATAATAATAATAATAGAAACTACCTTAGCTGCGATGAATAGGAGTGAGAACTGATTGAGTATAAATAACACGGAATGTTTACAAAGATTGTGTTTTTAATCGTAATAACTGTTATTGTAGTCTAACTCTGTTTGTTTAATGGTTACGCTTGATTTTTGATGTACTTCATTTTTAATCTATTCGATTCGATGATCGATGACAGCTTACCTTACAGGAAGTCATTCTGCGCCGATGAGAAATATGGATTCGTAGTTTTACAATATGATGAAAATGGATAAATATGAACGCTATGGTAAGTGATATGATTTCAAGACAATATAATATTTAAGATAAAGTTATCTAAAGAAAGTGGATAGCTATTTTCTCGGCCATTTCTTGACAACTATACTTTATAACTCTACTTAGAGATCCTGTGGTACATTTGGTAGCTGACCGTGTTGTCAGCCTCCGGACATCGATTCGAGTCACAGTATTAACTGACCTTGCGGGATGTTTCATCCGATCATCCCATTTCCTAGGCTGTCACCTTATGACTTGATATTTGAGCAGTGACGGGCTCAACGACCTACAAACAAACAATCAGTTTGAACCCTTTTGCCTATATGTATGTCACCAATAATAACGGGAATAACTATTCCATGACAGTATATTAATCAAAAACATTCACAATAATATTACAACGAAGAAACTGAAAATTAAATAATTGCGATAGAGCAAGTTTGTCTATTCGCATAGATCCATTAAAGTAGTATACTGTCACGGCTGGGACCTATCGCTGAACAGCTGTTCATTTGAGAAATGAAAGTTTAGATGAAACATCCCGTAAGTCCAAGTCAAACTGCAGTTTAATGCCAATCTGTACACCAATCTTCCACCTAGGTAATAGGATCCCATTAGCTGAAGAGCATTCATATTTTTCGGAACAAGAATAAAATTGTAATATAACAAAGACAGTATGATAACTTCATTTATCTCTTCATAGACTACGAGATGTCATTAGCTAATTTTAGGTTATTAAGGTAGGTAGGACGCCTCCCTGGTGTAGTTGGTAGCGCGTTAGACCACGGATCACTACTACCCGAGTTCAAACCTCGCCGGGGGCATATCTGAAGGGTGTTTCATCTGTGACTTCGCTTCATTACATTTGGAGGTCGGTCGGCCCATTTAGCCTACCATGTGTACAAAAGTGGCCGTAACACATCAATCATCATCATCACCATCCAGGTTAAGGTAAGATACGTCATCTGAGTTGAAGTTCCTGTTATGTTACGGGTCTATTAGCTTAAAGTGAAATATTGGTTATCAAATCAATCGGCTATTAAAATCTATCATTATTGGTTGTCTACGTGTCCAGTGTTCAAGGATTAGGACCATCTCTTCTAGGCTGACTAATGGAAGACGGATAGCGTTTTGTCAGCAAAAGGAATTAGCGTGGTGTGTTCTATGTAGAATCAGCTCTTTTAAGCCGGACTGCGCCTAACGACGATTGGCCCCGTTAGGGAAGCCGACGTCAGTGCGGTGTGTGCTCCAATTAGAATGATTCACGATTCGCCGCGTCTTAACTCAAATGGGACTAGCCGCGCGGGAGACAGGGAGGAGATGCAATCTTTATAATGGCACATTATCAGTGCTACTGGTTCGGCGATGTCCTGTCAGTCGGGATAGCGGATCCCATCTACAAAGCTCAGACACTAATTGTCGGATTTTATGTTGGAGCGATCTGATCGCGTGGCTGGTGCGCGTTTATAGCGAATCCGATGATTACTCGCACGTGTCGGTTGTTTCATAAGTCACCAAAAGGCCGCAGCTCGATTGTCTCGTTACTGTACAGGGTTGCTCCCCGATCATGTGTCTCGCGTGAGACAAGCACCGAGACTAACTAAACCACCGATTCACTGACTCACCATAAATCTAGAGCACCTGGGTTCAAACCCAGGCTGGGCTAAGTCAGAATGGTGTTTAATCTTTCACTTGGCCTCATCACCTTTGGATATCGCTCGGCCCATTTAGCGTATTGTGCACAAAAGTGGCCGTAAAACAGCAACATTTACATTTAAATTTTACATTTTACATACATACATACATACATACATACATACAGCGCTGCATCACCAACCTCAAGGCTGTAGATTCGAATACAGCTCATATCTGTATCTGTAGTGTATGTTTCCCTAGTCAATCGTTCCTCGACCATATAACAATTCAATTCAACACATCTATAGACATGCAGACATCTATTTACACACCTCCTCACCCACTCATTCATTGACTGACTAACTGACTTTCTCACTCACTAAATCACTCACTTCCTCATTCAGTAAAAACACAGCTGATAATTAAGATAGAGTCCAACCATAATATCAACCACTTTTAAACCAAAACGTTACATCTCTCTAATGAAATACAATATATATAACTGTCCCTCAAACTACCTAGTTAGGGATAGATGATAAAGATGATGATTATGATGATTGATGTTTTACGGCCACTTTTGTGCACCTGGTAGGCTAAATGGGCCGAGCGACCTCCAAAGGTAAAGAAACATCCTTCAGAAATGCCCACGCCGAGAATTGAACTCAGATGGTAGTAATCTATGGTCCAACGCGCTACCGACTAGACCACGGCGGTGCCCTCTAGTTAGGGATAGACTCCCAGCAGTACCCGTTATTGTAGGATGTTTCACCAGGTAGTGGCGACTCCTCTGTCATATGTGCCAGGTATAGAGAGCGCCAATGTTGAATTTAACACTCACTCAATTAAACCACAAATGAGTAGGAAACATTCCATCCCCAACAGGTTTGTTTATAGTGAGCCCTTTTAAAGCCAATTAGCTTTATCCCTCAATTCAGATTAGAATCAACGGATGCAGTGATAATAATAACAACGCCCTCTGGCGGTTTCGGTTTAAAAAATAAGTCGACTGCGTCCTTCTAACGGTGTTAACTAGCAGCTAAAAGATTATCATCTTAAATGAGCCTACTTTCACGCCTACTTACATATTCACATAAACTATGACGTAAATTTTAAATAATATATATATATATATATATATATATATATATATATATATAAAAAATTAAAAAAAAAAAAAAAAAAAAAAGTTATTACGAAACTTCTATTGCGCCAATATCATCAAAAAGAATCGAATTCAGTGGCTCATCTAGTATAGCGATTGGGGCAAACTCATAGTCCGGGTACAAAGCAAAGTTCATCAACAAATAATCAGATGGAGTGGAATATAACCTAGTAGACAAGAATGGCAGTCGAGGATGAAGAAATAAAAGGCTCTATTTACTCAGAAGATCAATAACTATATCATTTGTGTCATGACGAAAACCTTTATCATAACAAAAAGGGAAAACATGATGTTTGAACTGCGTAACCTGCACAGTGCAACACCCACTGTAAGCAGGATATGTATGTGTATGAATCTACGAACAAATATAACGCCCCCTACCGGCTCACTATCGCGATGAACAAACATCAGCCAACGTTTATGCTCTGATTAAATGAGGAATCTATGTATATTTGTTCCAACACGACAGCAAGTAAATGTTTCGTTTAAGCTCAGCGCTGATCCAATCCGGATCATATGGCCGACCGGCGAATACCGAATAATAAAAAATTGTACATCATTCCTTAAATAAAAAGGACATGCTATATATATATATATATATATATATATATATATATATATATATATATATATATATATATATATATAGAGAGAGAGAGAGAGAGAGAGAGAGAGAGACAGAGAGACAGACAGACGAGACAGACAGAGATAGAGAGAGAGATTATATAACAACTCATTGTCATATTGTGATAGTCCAGTTGAGACTAAACCGTTGCACGTCCCATCATCACATTTATCACATGACTTTAAAGTCACGGAGACCTGAGTAAACACCCAGACAGACACCCAGACAACCAGACATACGTACAGACAGATAGAGATAGATAGATAGTGAGACAGATAGAACAACACACACACACACACACTCACACACACGCGCGCGCATGCGCACGAGCACGCGCGCACCCACACTTAGAAAGGCGGCGCATATCATTTCAATTCATCAGCCCGCTGGTTTCGTTTTTCTCGTCTCCAATTCATCACGAGACCGAGCCTGGTCTGACGTTTCCGATATCATTGTGCCCACACATTACTGGCTTATATTGAGATAACGTGCCACCATATTAAGCTACCGCCAGATGAATTATACATTAACCTATACGAGAGTCAAGACACACCTGCACCACAGCCCAAGTCGCCTAGTTACAGGACGTGGAGAAACTGAAGACCAAGTCACACAGTCACAGGATGTGGGGAAACTGAAGACCAAGTCACCCAGTCACAGGACGTGGGGCAACTGAAGACCAAGTTACGCAGTCACAGGACATGGGGCAACTGAAGCCCAAGTCACCCAGTCACAGGACATGGGGCAACTGAAGACCAAGTCACCCATTCACAGGATATGGGGCAACTGAAGCCCAAGTCGCCCAGTCAAAGGATGTGGGGCAACCGAATACCAAGTCACCCAATCACAGGACGTGGGCCAACTGAAACCCAAGCTCAACATCGAGCTCTAGCAGAGGGTTCCCTCATCAACGTGGGAGGTGCCTCGACGGGAAGAAAGGTCAATCGTGTGTCTAGGACCACCGAGAGCTGATCCATCTTCATCGTCGATGGCAACCTTTTGAGGACAACCTATCGTATTGTGACTGAGACAGCATTTGGGTTATCACGGACAAGAATTATGAGATATATTTGGTTGAGATGTTTGTCGTTCGAATAATTCTTATTAGATCCCGTAGTCTCATTGGCGCTGTTCCGTTATCTGACGGACTAACCTGGAGCAGGTGGATACGAACAGCCATCAGAAGATCAACTTTTGATGGTAAGTACTGACTGTGTCTAGAGAATGTGTATTTGTTTACAGTCCGTGAGACCCATTCTGGGTCCGAGGTTTAGAATTCACCCAACCGGGTGTTCTCCCCTGTCGTAATAATTGGCCATAAATAGCCGCTATTATTTTACCCTTTGTTGCCCGTGTGTCGTAATGGCCCACCGACTAATTGAGCGACTGACTGAGGGACTGACTAACTGACTGACTTGCTGGCTGACTGGCTGACTCACTCAATCACTGTTTGACTGAATGATTGATCTACTGACTGACTAACTGACTGACTCTCTCACCCGATCGCTCACTGGCTCACTCACATTGCAGTGTCAAAACTAAATTGTTAGGTGGAATAATGAAGACGTTGTTGACATTCCAGGGATAACCGTTATGCACTTCCATTAATTGTCAATATTCTTGTGATAATGTAGTTCTGTGTTAGTTTATGGCTCGTTGTAAACATGCGGCAATAATACAATCAGTACCATGTTTAGTCTTTATCTCTTATGTAACAATAGCTTTCTCCATTATGTATGAGTGGGAACGTTAGTCGAAATATTCAGTAAGATCTGTCAAAAATAACGCTTTATTCCAGTGACAATTCAAGTAGCTGATTTTCCTACTCACTTCGATGGGTTTTTTTTTATTCATTGTCATATAAAACGATCATAAAACGATGTCTATGACTTCGCATTCCATCGTATGTATCCACCGTCGTAGTGGAATAGAGTGCCTTGAAATTGGTCAAATGGTGACTTAACTCTGATAGACTAGTAGATTAGCATTGATCAGATGGTGAATTTAGTTTGTTGGGATGGTGGCTTAATATTTAACCGCCACTTTTGTGGACGGTGTAGGCTAAATGGGTCGAGCGACCTCCAAAGGTAATGAGGCAACTGAATATTTGAATGCGATGATGTTATTACGTTGCGAAAATGGTTAATTAAGATGAGTGCGAGTTATTATTGGTGCGAAGGTAACTTGACGTTTTTAATATGGTGACTTAATATTAGTGATATGGTGACTTGACGTTCTTAATATGATGACTTATTATTGGTGAGGCGGTGATTTGACGTTGTTCATATGGTGACTTATTATTGGTGAAGTGGTGACTTGACGTTGTTAATATGGTGACTTATTATTGGTGAAGTGATGACTTAATGTTGTTAATATGGTGACTTATTATTGGTGAGATGGTGAATTGACGTTGTTAATATGGTGACTTAATATTAGTGAGATGGTGACTTGACGTTCTTAATATGATGACTTATTATTGGTGAGGCGGTGATTTGACGTTGTTCATATGGTGACTTATTATTGGTGAGGTGGTGATTTATTATTGGTGAAGTGGTGACTTGACGTTGTTAATATGGTGACTTCTTATTTTTGAGATGGTGACTTGATGTTGTTAATATGGTGACTTATTATTGGTGTAGTGATGACTTAATGTTATTAATATGGTGACTTATTATTGGTGAGACCGTGAATTGACGTTGTTAATGTGGTGACTTTACTGTTCACAATCGTATGCCTTAACACTGATTAGATGGTGGCTTAACATTGTAACGGATATCCAGGCAGATGTCATGATTCCTATACTACGATCCAGGGATGCCTCTAAAGGAGCCAGTCAGGTGATCTATCACGGCATAACTTCTCGCCTTCGTTAGCTTCTGTTTGTGACGTAAGCTGTCCGGGCCGTTATTTGGTGATCTAAGTGACATAATGTCACTCAGCGTTAAGGGAAATTGAGAGAAACCATCCATTACTGGCTCAATAAAGGATCACGACTCACAGATAAAGACAGTAATGGTGCAGTCGGTCTTCTTTGTGTACCCCCTTTCACCTATTATAACGTTTGTGTTGGTTTGTTATGGAAGTATACGTCATCACTAATTTGACGTTGTGTGTCAAAAGAATAAATGTATTCAAATGTATAATGTTTGATGAAAAACAAAATAAAAACTGGTTAATATTATAACGTATGATAAAATTTATAAACTGTGTCTCATTGGCTAAATGGGTGATGGATTAGATAAAATTGGAGATGGCATAAAGTGGGTTATAAAAGAGATACAGCGATCAAATAGAACGGATCCATTAGGTAAGAGGGATAAGGTGAAGTCGATCCAGATCGAATTAATTAAACCTCCCAATTCCGACCATTCCTCCGCGCACTAGCAGACAAACATAAACCGCTGATTGGATTGGAACGGAGTGTTGTGGGTCTTGGTCCGTATCTGATGTTCCCATCAGTGATAAATTATGGTTTAAGGAATAAACGCATCCAGGCTAATAACAAGTATTGATTAACTTATGATTGAGTTACTAAAGGTAAATGCCATACCATCAGAAGGTCATTGATTTTAAACCGATATTTCCTAAAATATGATTTAATCATTCTTACTAGCTCTACATTTTTATATCGAATTTTTATTAATATCTTATATTTATTTTTAGTATTCCTAATATATATATATATATATATATATATATATATATATATATATATATTGAAAAGATGTGATAGATAATTGTTAGACATTACAAATATTCAGAGATTTATGAAATATGTTTACCAACGTTACCTGAATAAAGTTAGAATGAACCTAATACCTGATAAATGCTAAAATGATAAATATACTTATCATATCAGATATAAAACTAATCTACATCTACCCAAATATAAATTAACTAAAATGAATTAATACATTCTGCATTCGAGTAGAAGGAACTATAAATACATTAGAGTTACGTTTATTATTAAGAGTTTCTACATTTGTTCGTGTGATTTGTCTATTTCGCCTTTTACACTTTAGTATAATTCCTATGTCACATGATTTGTAATTGATCAACTATCAAAATACATTTTTCTTCATAATTGAAGACTTCTTGCCATTATATTTATATTATAAATGTCTACATTTAAATCAAATCTTATTTCTTAAATTATTCTAAATGGTGAACTTACCGTAAGAAGCTTTAAATGAAGAAAAGCTTATTGATATTCCTAAAAGATGCGGCACATAGTTCAAATTAATAAAACTTTAAACTCATTTTTTTGGCATCAACCAAATAACTCCATCCATACTTCAGACGAACTTGGAAGACATATTTCGTGTCTAACTTTCATGTAGATTTAAACCTACGGATACAAGTCAATTTCATTACCATAGATATGTTGAATATTTGGAAATAATTGCAAATATGAATGGAACGTAAGGACAATGTTTCTGAGGCGATGATTGCTCACAAAATTCGGTGTATGAAGATATTTAAATATTTTTATTATTAACATATTCGTTATGTTTAATATCTAGATTGACCTAATCACATTTAGTATTCTGTACACACAGGTGTGGATGTACAAACGTGGCATACGTGATAGGATTTGGTTGTATGTTTTGTGAGACATAAAAGGAATTATTCACAGGCGAAATGGATAATGTGTTTTTATAACAGCTTTCTCAGTGATATCAATCCCAGAAAGATATATTTATCATTACATTAACGTAAGCATCGAAACAATGTATTTACACTAAATATTTCTAATTATTTTGAATATTTGCCAAAACCAATTGATTGGAGTTTACATTATTCTAAAGATATTTTGTTGATATAAGAACTAGATATTTTAAAATGAACGATGTTCCTAATATATTTTTTAATAATTAGTCATTTTCAAAACTGTGTATCAGAGATAATGATATATGTAATTTCTTCTTTAGGTTTTACTAAAGAAGTTTATTTTTCTTAGAAAAAAAAAGATCATATCCCAGTAGTAATTGATCTTGACTTTTAGAAAATAATCAATCAGGACAATGATAAGAATGAATTTGTAACGCTGATCAGTGAAAAATGTTTGTAAATAATGGCAATGGGGGTAACTAAATAGATAAAGATATTTGTATGTTACCTTTAGAGACGTGAACTAGCCGGACTTCATAACTACTGACCACAACAACAGTCCTCCTCCCAATATTATAATACGATGACCCTTGACAGCGGAACAGGAATGTATTATTGCCAATCTTTGGCAAACGTAATCATATAACCGAAGATTGCTATCGCCATTTCTCTAGTTTATGACCAAACAACGACAGATTTAATGACATTCCACAATCAGGTTACAGTCATATAGACTACGATAAAGCCTGCCTTCTTCTACCGTCTATTATAGACAACTGAGGGACATCATTGTCTCTAGCTGTAAACATCACAGCGTCACTCTATCAGATATCAGTTTCTGGCATTCTCAGTAAATATATGTCTGGGATCTGTCAGAAAACATGATCCCCACAATGATGATAGTGATGGTGATGTTGCTGCTGGTGATAATGATGAAGAGGGTTTTTTATTCGTTTCACCAAAACTCTCTCTCTCTCTCTCTTTCTTGATTTGTGGGCGTTCTGCTGGCCTAGTGGTTATAGCGTGCCATAATAACCTCCAGATTGTAGGTTCGAACCTGGTTCATGCCTGTGTATCAAAGAGTACTGAAATGCATTTTAGAAGGAACGCGGATGTTATTAATGAGCATCAACCATAACATAATGTGATATATAAACGGTTTATAAAATACCTCACAGAATTATTGTTCTTTGGCAATATGGAGACAGATGACAAAGGTGTTAACTTCCACTGCTTCTTGTCCCTTATATAACGCTTATCAGAGTAAATAATAATAATAATAATAATAATAATAATCTAGGTTTAATAAATGAATCACTACAAACAAGATTAGTTCCAAAGCCATGAACAGTGATATCTTTTTTTTAGTGACTTCTCTCGTTTTCAATGAATATTTTCTGTAACATCCGCTCACTTACTCAGTCGCTCAATCATAAAGTGGCTCACCGACTCTCTGATTCACTGATTCAATCAATCACACATTCCTGTCTGTTTGTTGATTTACGTAAACATCGATGGCCAAGTCCTAAATTACTATCGCTCAAAAATAGGCTTATGGATGGAGTTCTGCGCTACAAGTGTCCAGACTGTGGATTTAAATCCGCCTTTGACGGATATAGTTCCCTGGGCAGCAACTGAGTTATCGCTCAGAATGGCATCTTTGAGTTAATGCTAGGAATGTAAGCTCAATGCTAAGACATAAAAACTCATTTTGAGTCAATTACGATGACTATTAGATCAGGTCGAATACAGTGAGTCCGAGATTATGTGAGCAGTGAGAAAGTGCGCTAACTATGATTGAATCCCATTTCTTTTGATGTTAAGTCAGCTCGTTGTGTTGGGGGGGGGAGGGGGTTAGTGGTGGGACACCGGCTAAAGGTGGTAACTGATCAGAAAGAAGATACGTTATCGGTTGTGCCCAACAGCCATCACTATCGTCACCCGGGCTTCATGACCGAGCATCTGAGCAACTTTCCAGTCCACTTCTGATGCATCCAACGAGAAAGGACGTGTGTATGAATGTTACTTCAATCTTCCTTTCTAGTCTCTTAGTTGTTTTCTTGTTTATATATATATATATTCTTATATGCCTTGACACAAGGAAGGATCGATGAGAGAGACCAACCAACCGAGAGGTATGTGAAGAGATTTTACGGATGGCTATTCAAAGGATAATTTCTTGGCTTACAAGTTTCGCTTCCTGCGTTATCCCACGTCGGCGGTTGTCGATGGCAAAGCGTCTTCGTCATCTCGCTGGATCGGACACTAAAATGTCACCTTAAAGATCCACTGAGGATATAAACCACCACGACAGTGAACATCTCCAGGGAAATTGGGCTCCACCTTTCTGTATTCTTCCCTGCGAGTGATGGGAGGTTGGGTTTCCACAGTGGGTATACTAAATGCGTAGTAACACACGGATGGATGCACACATCTACACACACGCATGCACCTCTTAAAGATTAAATACTAATATGGTTTGGATATATTAATGCATAACTCTTTTCCTTCCTGTCACCTTATTATTTAACCTTTAAAAGTTATATTAATTACCTAAAACAATGTCCACATATCAATTATTTTACACTTTTATGTTGTAATTATAACACTTCAATCTTGTATTATGGTATAAATATATATATATATATATATATATATATATATATATATATATATATATATATATATATCTTTAAAGACTGTGACAGTAGTTGGACATATGCGGGCGCGGGCGCGCGCGCGCACACACACACAAACACACAACTACAAATACTTCACTAGGTAGAGAAGGATGACGTATGTGTATGTTGGTGGCGCTCGTACTGCTACCGGCTGTATTCCCCTGTGTGAGTTGAGATGCTGTCGGATTGACGATGAAATTTCAATGCGAAACTAATACTCCGTGTGTCAGGGCACCTTTTTCTCTTGTCCATAACATACTATATAACATCTTACAGTAACGTGTTTTATGGCCACTTTTTTACGTGGTATACATTCTCCAAAGTCATTTGTGGGGAGGCATTGGAGGAAACGCATTGGAGGGAAGGCTTTGGAAGGGACACACTGGAAGAGATGCATTGGAGGGAAAACATTGGAAGGGACACATTGGAAGAGATGCATTGGAGGGAAGGCATTGGAAGGGACGCATTGGAAGAAATGCATTGGAGGGAAGGCATAGGAAGGAACGTATTTGAGGAGAAGCATTGCAGGGAAGGCATTTGAATGAACATATTGGATTAATATCGGTTTATGCAAGTTACGAAATAATTGTGTGTGGGGGATGGCCGTTCATCAACCAACATAAAGCTGAAGATAGGTACGTTTAATGGGGATGCATACAATGAATGAAACGATATGTACAATTGGAATTACGCTTGAGTGCGTAGAACATGTAATAATTATTTACTTTGGCTCTGTTAAATGTGTTCCTCAACAGAATAATCGTATTTTACCGTGAAAGAGCTGGTGTCGACCAACATCGGGAAAGCCTATATGAAAAATCGTCTTAGATGTGACAGGTGGATAGAAGAGAGGAGGAATCGAAAGTGAAAAAAAAAACAGCTGGGCAGTGGGTTCGACGATGTCTTCATTTCAATTGCAGCTGGTCAATTGGCCGACAGCTGTCTTATAACAATAATCACAGCTTGTTCGTATACGGAAATAACCCAACAAGGAGGCCATCGCGTATGACAACTGGTACAACACTAACGAGAGTTTTATGTGTATTAAGCTTACTTGGGTCGTCTCCATGGCCGAGTTGGTATCGCGTTTGGTCAAAGATCTCTAGCTGTTTTTTGTTTGATGATAACAAAGTAGAAGAAGGCGAGGAGGAGGAGGAGGAGGAAGAGGTTATTGTAGCTCGTAAGCCATAGATACAGAAACATAAACTTTAATTAATACACATAATACGGAGAGAATGATCATCACGAACGTGTTGAAAAAATATAAATAGGTTCTCTCTCACTCCCCCCCCCTCTCTCCCTCTCTCCACACACACACACACACACACACACACACACACACACACGAAAGAGAGAGAGAAATACACACACACACACATTTGATTAAATTGTGTCAAGGTATCGTTAATTAGCATCTCCCCCCCTCTCTACGACCATCCCTCTCTCCTTCTCCCGCTCCCTCTATCCATCCGTCCCGCCATCCATCCATCCATCTATCCATCCACCCATTCATCCATCCATCCATCAATCCATCCCTCAATCCATCCCTCGAGGAAACCACCTTTCAATCCATTCACCAATCCATTCACCAATCCATCCATCCATTAATCCATCCATCCATCCATCTGATCATCTATCCATCCAAGTATTCATCTCCGTCTCCATCTCCCCCCTCCTTGTTATAAATTTCCATCTTATTGTAACCCTGTCACCTGTTTCAGGTTTCACCATATTCATATAATGCCAAACAAGGTAGACACCAGGGACCATTTCCTGACAGGTATCACGAGGCGTATAACCTTTATCACATGTCTAGGTCCCACATTAAATATATTAATATTGGTTATATAAGGCTATATATAATCAGGGCAGCTATAGAATACATACATGAAAGAGTCATGATGCGGATAATCTGGTTGTGACGGTGATATATTTTAGTAGCAGCAGCAGCTGTAGTAGTACTAGTAGTAGTAGCAGCAGCAGCAGCTGTAGTAGTAGTAGTAGCAGCAGCAGCAGCTGTATTAGAAGTAGTAGTAGTAGCAGCAGCAGCTGTAGTAGTAGTAGTAGTAGCAGCAGCTGTAGTAGTAGTAGTAGTAGTCGTAGTAGCAGCAGCAGCAGCTGTAGTAGTAGTAGTAGTCGTAGTAGCAGCAGCAGCAGCTGTAGTAGTAGTAGTAGTAGTAGCTACAGCAGTAGTAGTAATAGTATGTGTAGTTGTTGTTATTGTTGTTGTTATAGTAGATCATGGTAGGTCAGGGGTGAAACTAGTAGATCTTTGATTCAAATCCGGAAAGGAGGTGATGATTCTGTACATATAATCATCATCATCATCATCATGTCTAGAGTGGCCTGCCAGGAATAACGTGGATCTTAGGTGCGTTCAACATGCCGGCGTATTACAGGCCTTCGTGAAAATCAGAAAATGAATATTTCACGCTCCTCGATTGATAACGTTCAGTCGGAACAGCGAGAAAAATGAAATGAGGTTCCTGGCTAGAATGTCATCTTCACGGGAACTGAATAATACAGCAAGATTCAATACAGTCAGACGGAAGTAGGGAATACAACCGATTCTTGATGTATTAGACAACAACGGCCTGGATGGTGTTCTGATGGGTAATGCTGGACTTTTCGTTCGACTGGAATTGCCCGAATTCATCTCATTGGAGGATCGTTCGTCGTCTAAAGATATCCAAATTCGATCCAGGTGTCGCATGAATTATCAGAAGCCGATGGCCAACTACCAGTGAACATCCACAACTCTTCTATTTCGCTGTGAATAGGAACCGCGCTTCGGCTGAATCGTGATAGGTAATGAAACGTGTATGTTCGACACTGACGACAGACACACGTAAACAGGTAAAGACGACACTGGTGCTGGGGGACGAGGGTTGCATGAAAAAATTATCCCTTATAAAATCCCACTTAGATCCTTCTTAAGATCCCACTTTATATCCTTCTTGGGATCCCACTTTAGATCCTACCAAGATGGGATAAAAATTGAATTACGTTATCATTCGTAACATTGTTCCGTTACTCAGAGCGTGCGTTGATTTATCAGACCATTGATGGCACCAAAAAATGCACCGAAAACTGGCACAACAGTTGCCATTGTTGATGTCGTTTCTTCCGTCTACGCCCAATCCGGCTAATTAAACCCGGTATCACGCTATTGAATGACGTCATTACGCTGTGGGATGGTCCCCGAGCGGGCAATTGTTGCCAACGTTTTGCTTTATATATTCGTCCGGACAGCTCGAGATATACCGCACCCCGCCGAGTGGGGGCGTTAACGTGGGGGGACGGGGGGGGGAGGTAGGAGTGGGGGAACTGCCCTATAACGTGACTCATCATTATATCAGTGGCTTATACAGGCATCACAGTAGCCTTATATGGCTTAGTTAGGTCATTGGAATAAGCTGGACATTAGTGGCATCCCATTAAAGCTAATAAGCAAGGACCCCTTCCGTGGCGGGACACCTTTGATGAGGATGGTGGACAGTCCTGTAATAAAGATAGTGCCGTAATGCCCAAATGTGGCGTCTGGGTAGCGTTCGCAATAACATTCAGGCTTTACGCAGTATAAGTTGAGAATTGGGGCTTTGATTGGCATTCAGAGGATGCGTTTCGCTGAAATTATGTGTTAATCATTTATGCTGTTTTTAGTGCTGAATGCCATTTGACCTTTAGTATTTTCAATTTTTATTGGCCTAAGTACATATATATATATATATATATATATATATATATCTGCTTCGTTATTTAAAAAAATGAACGTATCTGATTGTTCTTGTGATACAGTTCTAATACGGATATTTCGATAAATCAATCAATCAGCCAATATTTATCAATCAATATTTATCTCAAAATAATCTAAAATTAGAGTACACACAATATATAGTGAACAGGGTACATTGGAGCAGGTCCGATGTGTCAGAGCTCGTTTCTGTGGCAAATAAATAACAAGATAAAGCAATTTGTGCTCATGATACGCCGTTATCTAGACTTCTTGACGACAATTCGTTCTAGTGATACGATGGCGACGAGAAAAGCTGGTGAACCAAACTGTGACATGAAAACTCCTCCCTCCTCACTCCAGGTTGCGTACCGCGAAATATGTAATTAGACAACAATTAAATCCCTAACGGACGATTAGACCGGTGAATTATTGTATTCAACACAATCTTCCATCGATTGTAAGCTGAAACTAATCCATTTTGATACATAATAACAAACAATTTTTTTTTATCATGCGTAGTCTATCTTTCTTCAAAGTACCATGATCCGTTTACAACAACAACAACATCAATAATAATAATAATAATACATGTAATAATAATAATAATAATAATAATAATAATAATAATATAGTTTAAAGGTTTTAAACAGTAAAATTACATATTATCGTACAGTGTATATCTATATAGTTAAAGAAGTCATAGATTAATAGAACAAATTATACAGGTGTAATTGACACAATCGACATAAAGAACGAACGTCTTTAATCTATATTTATTTTATGCATGAACAGAAAAATATCATGCAAATATTACTATCATGAGTAAATCACTGGGGAATGAATAAATATATAGCTTATATATTGTTTGCGGATCAGGTTTAGGTTTGCAACAGCAACGGCAATAGGAAAAACAACAACTGCAACAATAGTACTGCTGCTGTTTCTGGCGCTGCTGCTACTACTTCTACTACTATTACTACTACTATTGCTACTGCAACTACTATCATTTCGATTAACACTAATAGGGGCGCGTCCGTGGTCTGTTTGGTAGCGTGTTGGACCACAGATCAATACCACCTGAGTTCGAATCTCGTCGTGGGCATATCTGAAGGGTGTTTCATCTGTGATTTCGGTTCATTACCTTTGGAGGTCGCTCGGCGCATTTAGCCTAACATGTGCACAAAAGTGGCCATAAAACATCAATCATCAATCTGTTAACACTACTAACATTAAGACTAATACAAGAGAAATGGCGACAAACAACAACAACAACAAGACATTAAGGAAGGAGAACAACATTTAGTGTTACTCTATAGACAAGGTTTTATTTGTTGTTTTAATCAGCTGTTTTCATAAACCAGCTGTTAGTAATGATATATTTCATCGTATTAATTCCCATAACAATAAATCCGATAAACGTCGTGTGTCCAGCTGTGGCCGAGCTGACTTGAAACTATATTCTATTAGAGTGGTGGACAAAAACATGGAGATCCCCGGTTCGAATTCACTAACCAGCTACGATTATTCACGCGTTTCGACTGGTTTTCCCAGTCGTAAAAACCCGTCTGTTTGGCTGATGGCGGACTAGTGTTGATTACGTGCTGATAACTTATCAGCCAGAAACAGTACACTCCACGAGGAGTTGATGTGAGTGTTATATCGTATCAGGGAAACATTATGTAAATAAGTTAAGGTTATTATATCTAGCTGAGACACGTATGAAGCTGAATCTGGTGTTTGGCATTATACACCATGTATATTTCCTGTTGTGATGTATGTTTACACTAAATTTCTACTGTATAAAGGCATTCCGGAGATAAGAAGACTTATTACAGTAACCAGTGCCTTTGTAACATCTCGTGTAGACTAGGGTAACTACCTATTATATATATGATTACAATTTCAACTCCCATCACCGAATTCGGAACAGTGCAGCTCACACCGCAATGACTACTCGTAAATATAATCACATCGTCGCAGTTCTTCGAAAACTGCATTGATGGTGATGATGATGATAATGATTGGTGTTTCGCGGCCACTTTTGTGCACATGGTAGGCTAAATGGGCCGAGCGACCTCCAAAGGTAATGAAGCGAAGTCAAAGATGAAACAACCTTCAGATATGGCCACGTCGTGAATCGAACACAGGTGGAAACTGAATTGACTGCAGTGTATATGAATATATCTTTGATCACTCGTCATTACGACGACACAGATTAATCAGATACTGTTGCCGGCAATTGCATCTCAACCTCAGTCACACAGCGATCAGTTTTTAGTGACCCTAACCCAAATATATCCAACAATTTTCCCGAGGAGATTAGAAATGCCCAGTTTCTTCAAAGGTTTGAATCTGCTCTAAGAACGCACCTGCTAAAAATTAAAAGGCTTTTCCCAGTAAGCAATGCTTATAGTTTGGTTTTTTCTATCGGTCTTAAGAAGGGTTATAGATGAGGGTTTACTGTACAACATCATGGAACAACATCTGTTTATATTAATTTGCTATAACATCTGCATTGATCAAATACCAAAGAAATAGCCAATACATTGATGTCGCCAATATGGCGGCAAAGACTTAAGGAGAAATGTCAAGGTCGGGCCTATTTTCGGCATTGTATAGAACAGTGCGTTAAACTCGCGATTTGGCAATTGCAGAGTGCGCAATAAAACAATCGAAAGCCGTAATAAATATATACCACCCCCTTGTTATTATAGATATATTCTGCAAATCTCAACATAGCCATTGGCTACGTATGTTCTTAATACAGAACCGCATTTCACGTCGACTAGTTTGACTAATAACACGTACAGAAGGCAAGTTTAGAGGGAAAAAATGGCCCAAACGCGTGAAAACTAATCGCTGCTAACACGATATTATGATGTGTTGAAAACGAGAACGTGCCCCAAAACTCGGCAACAATATATATATATATATATATATATATATATATATATATATATATATTTGAAGTCCTTAGATCCTTAGCACCGTATCGTTGTACTTCGACTTTAGTTAATTTATAAGAAAGGTTACTACCCGACCTCAGCGTCAAATACAGAATGGGAATAGCCACACTTACTTACACTTATGATGATCACAGTTTGATCTACCACTGGATAAACACATACAATAATAAATAATAATAATAATAATAATAATAATAATAATAATAATAATAATAATAATAATAGTCGACATGGTAGTTAAATTAGGTGAGGCAGATGGTTTGTAATTAACTGGGTCACGACGAAGACTAATTCTAAACAAATTGACAATTTCCAACGGATAGCATATTCGGCGGAGACGCTGTCGGTAAATGTGGTGAGGAGTTTGTTTAACTCATCATGTTACTTGGCTATAGGTCATCATGGTCGGCTATTAGGTTTTATTGCACGTTTCTCACATCCGCGATGGGTATCGAGTGGATGAGCCAGTGGATGAGCCAGTGGATGAGCCAGTGGATGAGTCAGTGGATGAGTTAGTGGATGAGCGACTAAATCGTTATCTTCAACCTGGCCGATGGTCACACCTATCTCGGACGTAGGACCCAAGGAAAACTACTCCCTGTGGAAATCAGATGACCAAAGAGAAGCTTTTTACTGATTGATGTAATAGCTCATAGTCGCAGGCAAAGCTAGGAGTCAATTACTGGGATCTGGAACTCCGCAGTGAAGTCCATTACTGCCTACAGGATGGAGATCTCCCGACGGGCGTGATTCAAAAATACCGTTTGATCTCACCGACTGTTACCAACTTACCCATCGTTGTTTGATCTCCTGTACAAAGTACCGCTATCTGATTTTATATAATATACCTCTAGTTTATTCATTCTTTTCGTTTTCCTTTCCACGACCTTTTCTCTACATTAAGGAAGCCCTCCCCCGTATCTTGTTTAAGTATCATCTGATCTTGATTAAGCTTTCAGACGTTCCTGTCTCTATATTAGAAGTCTTTTATCTAGCTAGCATGACTGCTCCTATTGACACACACACACCATCCGCCACATCATCATCACGTGACATACATAATAAGGAAAGTATGAGGAGCCATTGAGCATTCTCTTTTGTCGTAAAGTCTTTGACATCCCATCTGAACGCACCTAGAAGACGGCGCCATTCAACCTGATCAGCCACCCACGATGTTATGAGATGACTAATATATGTCTACGAACCGGTATGGAATAGTTACGTCGCATTATGGGAGTCGAATCCGAGACCGTCGAGATAAAACGATACGCGCTTTGCTTCAGGATCGGCGAACATTTCCGCTTTGAAAGCTCATCTTGATGCGATTATTTCCGGTGATAATTTCTATCGTTCTAAGGCCGGAAGTCGGAAGACGTGCGTTGACTGACAACAGAGATGATAAGGTATATTTGGCAGGTGTTAGGCATAAAGAGTACTTGTAAAGTGAGTGAGTGAGTGAGTGAGTGAGTGCAGTCAGTCAGTCAGTTAGTCAGTCAGTGGGTGATGTTGTCAGTCAGTAAACTAGTGAAATAATGGGTAAGTCAGTGAATGAGTTAGTCAATGAGTAAGTCATGAGTGAGTCAATGTGAGTGAATTCTTCGTTTTAACCTAGGTGCTTCTCGTTGAAACGTTCCACAAACACGAATATGAGTGTAATTCGAACCCAGCCCCGCTCTCTAATGATGCTATCTGTATGTACATCTCCTCAGAGACTTGGCCAGATGTATGTTCTGTAGCCAGTAGTCTACGTGATGTGTATCAATCGACAGCGATGTGGTGGCAAATCAGATGACGTCATCACTTCTAGCCGACGTATAAATGATGATGATACGATGATTTACACCTCACTCGCCGGCGGCACCTCGGAGTTGGTATAATGAACCAGCTGACCCTGTATGGTGGTGACCCAGTTAGGCGCGGTAATCTGCTCAAGTCAGACTGTTCGTTTTCAGGTCATGTGCTAGCAGATGATTAGTATGTGCTAGCAGATGATGAGCAAGTGCCAATAGATGATGAGCATGTGCTAGCAGATGATGAACATGTGCTACCAGATGATGAACATGTGCTACCAGATGATGAGCATATTCTAGAGGATACCGAGCATGTGCCACCAGATGATGAGCATGTCCTAGCAGATGATGAACATGTGCTACCAGATGATGAACATGTGCTACCAGATGATGAGCATATTCTAGAGGATACCGAGCATGTGCCACCAGATGATGAGCATGTCCTAGCAGATGATGAACATGTGCTACCAGATGATGAATATGTGCTACCAGATGATGAGCATATTCTAGAGGATACTGAGCATGTGCCACCAGATGATGAGCATGTGCCACCAGATCGAAGTACTATTGTAACGAAGTGAATTCCCATACCCCTTGAATTTCGTTATAACCGACACGAGTGGCTAACTGTCTTAGTTGGTGTAGTTCAGTGTTCCACGCCAGACAGTCTTTGTGAGCTGGCTCGGATGCTGGCTCAATGTAGATCTATTTATTTTATTTTGGAGCGGAGTTTATCGGTTGTGCCTGGCTTTATCAGTTATGCTGTGAGAAATAATTTGCTTCAAAGACGTGATAAATACAGAAAGAAACGTCCAAACTTGTTCAGTTCGTTTCACTCTATTTTTGCAGAGACAAAACGAAGGCCGCTCAGTCGGACTCGTCGTCTTGGTAAAACACCACCAGGAAGGTGTTCCGGAGGTTATTTACTAATCTGAAACTTATATTTACATTAAATACGAGCATAATGTTATAGATAGGTGACGAGTAATGGTTGATGGTGGTTTTCGGATGAGCTATAAATCGAGTACCTGTCTAGATTGTTGCTGTCAACTAGACGGAGGGTTAATCGCACGTTTAGTCTGATAGTTGACAGCTGAGTTCTAGACGGGTCACTGGTTGAGATTTTCATGTTGGTGAGGTTCTGGAAAGCGCCACACAGATTGATAATGCTAGCTATCGGGTGAGCGTAAGATGTAGCAGAGACTGGGCAGTTACTGGATCCCTCCAACAGGCTAAAGCCACGGTTGACTAACAGCTGAAGTCCAGATGGACCACAGGTTGAGGTTGTCTAATGTCCTGATTCCAGTTGGAGCCATACCCAAGGCATGAAATAAGCCCAACATCAGCGAGCAAGTTTTCATTTGGCAGGTCAAATCGTTTAAAAACATCTAACTTCTCTATTACATATGAAATCAATATGTTTGTGCCAATTAAGGCTATCAGTTAACAAGACACTCCCGTGGGGGCATTTAAAGCCATTTAGTATTGCACGATTCTGCAGCTTTTTTAGACCGAGTCCGACTCTAAGTGTTAACTAAATTTGTGGGTTCTTTCAATGATCATCCAACAATTCCCTTAGAAATAGTTCCTTGATGTTATATCTCTGATGTGGCTAGTCCTTAAAGGGATAGTCCAGCCTCAGGAAAAATTTCATAAATATGTAATGCTTAGAATAGTAACCAAAAATTCCACAATAATAATCACGAAATATACTTGATTTCATAGATATAGATAAATAATCTAATTTACTAGAGGGCCGCCATTACGGCTGCACCGGAAGTCAGATTCGAAGGCGGGAAGGAGATATCTCAAATGCTCTGACGTCATATGAGCGCTCTCTAGACTGACGCGGATTACAGTTCTTCTTGATCGTTGATATATCAGCCATGTTGAATAATCTTCCTCTTGTAAGGTTCCTTCTGGCTCAAAATGATATGGTTGTATATCGTTCATGACGTAATTTAAGATAGTACTGTTTTACTCTGGAATAATTCTTCTTTACATGCTTTTGTACGGGCTCTACAGCACTTTGAACTGGATTATTTAATATGTGGGTGATTTTGTTCATTTTGTTCATTTTGACATTATTTGTGATATTTGTGAGTATAGCTGTATTAGTGCTGAACATTTGAAATGAAGGTGGACTATCCCTTTAAGCTAAACAAAACAATTTTCGTTTGATTTAGATTTATTTTATACAATAATGTTAATCCATATAATAACAATAAAATACACAGTAAAATTCCAGGCTAGCACAAGAAAGTGAAAACACTTATTTCCATTGTGCTTCTCCTCGTTCCTACTAATGAACGCTATTGTCTTTTATTATCATCAAGCATCAGCTTATCAAAATTATCCGATCTTGGCCATAAATGTATAGCTTTTGTAGATTAAATTGTCAGATACCAATTATTCATCGAAATTTATTATTTACAAACGTAATTTCTCAGGGAACCATACTTTTAGATTAAGTATGATGTCAAAATAGAACCAATTTGGGTCTAACTGTTAACACTAAAACGACTTATTTTGTAGCAGAATTGGCCCATACTGATACCAGCCCACGGGATTAGCTTCCTATTGTATTTACCAGCCATGTAACGTTTATACCCCGGGGCCCTGGGAGAGATTGTCTTTCACACCCTGGCTATGTCTTTGAACTCCAGACAGGTTACAGATCTAGAGTGTTGTTAACTAACATCTATAATTTAGGTGTATAATAGCCGAGCACTATTTGGTTATTAGATGAGCTCGTAATCTACTTAAACGAAAGGACGGAAGTGTTATTTTTTTCTCGCCATTAGAATGACTGTTGATACACCATTGTTTAAGATAAATAAAGAAGCTCTGGGTGAGTCACGTCAACAGAGGTGTTGGTAATTAACAGCTTGGTTTTTAATAGATTTGGATTAATAATGGATATGTATATTATACACAATGAGTTCTTACTATATAAGCACTCAGTACGTCACAGGTTCAGTATGTCTCTCACCACCGGCTGAGTGGTCACAGGTTGGGAGTGTTAGTGCGGTTGATTGGCTGGTTTGTCTGGGTTCGGTGCTGGTAACCACAGAATAGCCAGTGGTAGAAACAACAATAGCCCCTCCGTCTATTCGCCACTGGGAGTGGTACAACGTTTAAAAGTCCAACGAACTAGTGATACATATTACTTGGGATTCAAAAACTGACCTAAAGGTTAGCAACGCAATATTCAATCTTTGGGATTGTTTGAGGAACCTAAGATAGGTCAACATTTGCTGTTGCTAGTTGTGGTGCAGGTTCCAGATGTATGGCAGATATAGACTGTTGTTATCTAAAAGTTGGGTTCTATATCGATTGCAAGTTTGTGACTACTTGATAAGGCTGTGTGTGTGTGTGTGTGTGTGTGTGTGTGTGTGTGTGTGGTGCGTGCGCGCGCGCGTGTATGTGTGTCAACACCATAGCTTGTTGTTGTATGACAGTATATACAGTTCTATCAATTATTTATATATTTTCGAGTGATCAATCTGGTGGATCCATCACTTTCGCCGCGGTGCATCACAAGAGATTTCGATCCAATTTCGGTGCAAATTATTCAAATTTGATCACCTATTTAATATGTGGATGCGGATGCCATCCAGGGACACGCAACGGATACTTCCACGCCTGCTCCTAGGTAAGGCGAATTTTGCGGACAGACACGCCGACTTCGGACCGCCAACTGGCCAGGCTTATCCCCGAGGTGGAGATTATTGGCTGTCAGCTGAGTCCAGGCGAGCTTCTAGCTGGCTGTGTTGGCCATTATGTGCAGGCTGCTGATGCTGGTCCACTGTCGACCAGGCCTCAGACGCCGCACGCTAAACAAACAGAGAACGCTTGACTAGAGCGTGGCGCTCGGTTATCTCTCGCCGTGTGTGTGTATATATATATATATATATATATATATATATATATATATATATATATATATATATATACCTTTATCTATCTGTCTATCTGGAGAGAACTGCCGCGGTGAGCTACTCTCGTCAGTGGTACAATTCAAATGGATAATAATGCCAATAAACCCTGGAAGCGTTTGTTGTTGTTTACGGATTACCTCTAAACTCATTAGATCGACGGATCATTTGAGTGGAAGCTGGTTTTTATTGATATTTTTGACGACGGCTTCGTCGATCGATGTTGATGTGATGATAGAGGCGTAAGTATGTGTGTGTGTGTGCGTGCGCGCGCAAAACGCCCCCCCCACTCTTTCTGTGTTTTTCGTAATTTTTGTGTAAATATGCGCATATATATATATATATATATATATATATATATATCGGGCTGCCCCCTCTCTCTCTCTCTCTCTCTCTTGGTCTATCTATATACATATCTCTTTATATATCTATCAGTCTACCTATCTATTTATCTAACTTTCTATGCATCTATCTCTCGACCTGTTTGTTTTTCTATCTTTATATATCTATATATCTTCTCAGTGTGGTTTATGTTTAACATATCAGATTAAAACAATAGTACGCACACGTACAGATCCACTAACACGCATGCATATCCAAGCAATGTGGATACGTTCATAAATATTTGCATATCCATTACTAGTACCACATTATAATGGCTCTACAGTGTGCGAACTGAACTGATATTCAAATATGTGACCTTATTACACCGGAGGACATTAATTATGCATTCCGCCGTGAATCGCAAAAAACATGCATTTCAGTTAGATATCCGACAATATAGTAAACGTATTTGATCGAACACTAGAAATATGTGTCTTTGTATATGAGAAGTTATGTGCTAGTCCGGTGTACGATGGAATATAGAATATGTGTTTCTTTTAATCAATAGATGCAGTCAGCTTTGCTCCGGAGGATATCACTATTATGTCGGCATGAAGTAAGAAACGACTGGATAACAATACAGCTGGAAGGAAGGAAGGACAGGCGGATAATGACGCAGCTGGATAACTACGGATCTGGATAAGAAAGTAGCTGGACACGGAACCGGTTGGATAAGAGCGGGATTCGGAGAAACCCGGTTGACTAAGTATGTCTTCCGAGCCATTATACAGCCGTAAGTAGGAAACATTACTCAAGTTATTGTTGTTGTGTAACAAAACGATGTTGCTTTAATGTTGATGACGATGACAGTAATAATTATAATCATCATCATCATCATCACCACGATGATAAGTCGTTTTACGTTCAAGCTAATTTGTTTACGGCGTTGATGGCATATATAATGTTTTCAACGCTTGAGTCGCACACACACAGAGACATAAACTTCAAAATGCTGCTATTGTAGCCTTCTTGTATTTGGATGATGATGATTGATGTTTTACGGCCACTTTTGTGCACAAAGTAGGCTAAATGGGCCGAGCGACTTCCAAAGGTAATGAGACGAAGTGAAAGACGAAACAACCTTCAGATATGCCCACGCCGGGATTCGAACACGGGTGGTAGTGATCTGTGGTCCAGCACGCTACCGCTAGACCACGGAGGCGCCCTCTTGTATTTGGAGTTTCTACTTGTATTAAAATTCAGGATTTAGTTTGATATATATATATATATATTATATATATATATATATATATATATATATATATATATATATATATATATATATGCTCTTTCATGCCAGTAAAAGACACACTTGCTGGGTTTAAACTTCGGAATAAACCATACTTTATGTTTTGGTATGTTAGGTTTAAAAAAGAACAGTTCAATGGTGCAGGGGTTAGGACATATTAAATTTCTACGTCATACTTCGGATCGAACCAAGTACCAAGTTACTGGTGACTGAGGCCACAGATCTCTAGGACCTGAGTTCGAATCTAGCCTTTGCACAATCTGAAGGGCGACTGGCGTTTTTACAGCCAATTAACTTTCAAAAAGAATTGCAAATTTCATTTTCGCAACTGGTCCATTTATAAGCAAAAGTTCACAATGAGTCGCCTATGAGGCACAGCACGCATATGAAGATGTTCAACAATAGATTAGTGTAAAGGCATGTCAGTTGACAGAACGGTTATCCCATTAACCGATGACTTGGAATCCCTTTCTTAATTAAAGGTTATATCGTTTTACGACACGTATATGCCCTTAGCCAAACTGAAATCTATTGATCACAGATCTTTAGTATCATTTTTCAAATCCCGTAACATCCTATATCTGAAGTTTGATTCGTCTTTCAGTCTCGTTATCCTTGTATATGATTTGCCAGCCATTTAGCTCGGGCGCCTCCTTTGGTCTAGTTGGTAGCGCGTTGGACTACAGCTCCCGCAAAACATTAACAATACACAACATATTGATGCTGCTCACATTTTAAACGTTATGATCACCGTATGACATATTTCACCACCACGGGTACACTGTTCCTTAAGGACACTATATCTTTCTCCAACTCCGAGAATAAATAAATTAAGGACAGGTACCTCGTAATCTAGCATTAGTTCTGAACTAAAACAAACAATTTACCTTTTAGTGTTACGACTAAGAGCTTCAACCGGAAAACGCCTTCTGCATGTTTCGTCATACACACTTTTTCAACATGATGTGCAGTATAATTATAGCTCACGTAATTCACCTTAAAAATATCTTATATTTCCCATCGCTCATCAACCCAACTTATTATACCTACATGTATGTGGGTCTCTTCGAGTTCAGCTCCGGCCATTTTGTTCAACACGTGGTGGTCCTGCTTCACTCCTCCGTACGGAGGATATCCTGACTATTTATTCGCCTCTCATTGGTTGTCGCTGAGGAATTCCAGGAATCCTCTTCAATGACGTACGTGATAGTAGAAAACTCTGACTTTTTTTCGCGACAACTTTCGTCGTTAGCGCAGTTCGGAACACCCAGTGTTTCCATGGGTGGACGAACTGGCAATTTTACATATCAAATTATCCCATAAACCATATTTATGACTAAAAGGCATCGATTGAAAATTATTTTTAATTAGCGCTTAGTCACTGGCAACAAGCTGCTTTAAACATAGCACAAAATAAATAAAAATGAAAGCCATTTTTAAGAAGGAAAATCCGTGGAAAACAAGAAATATTTTAAGGCACCTAGTTGGTAGCGCGTTGGTCCACAGCTCACTACGACCGGAGTTCGAATCTCGGCGTGGGCATATCTAAAGAGTGTTTCATCTGCGACTTCGCTTCATTACCTTTAGCCTACCATGTGCACTAAAGTGAACGTTAAACATCAATCATCACCAGAAGAAATAGATCCCACAAGCATAGGTATCGAACCCACAACCTGGAGGTTTGTTGCATAGTCCTCTTAACCATTGCCCTATCGGAGCCTTTGTATTATTATTATTATTCAGTCGTCATCATTATCATCACATGCGTGTGTTTGTGTGGGTGTTCGCGCGCGAGGTGCAATTTAGGATCGAGTGCCCAAACTAAGTCCTGCCACCCTAACCAGGTTTGTGTTTTTTAATAAATAAATTAATTATACTCTATTCAAATCAGGTATGTATAACTAACTACCTAACAAGATAGATATGGGAAGGCTAAAACTGCTTAACTTCAGACCTTTTTACACAAATATATGGTAGCCTTCATTTTAGGTCAATGATAGGTCCAAGCGTATGCTTAAGCTATACATATCCAAGTACAAGCACACACAGGATATATGTTGGTGGTTATTATCCAAACAATGTTAGATTATATTAATCCCAACAGGCTGATAAAACAGGTAAGGATTCCATAAAAACTGATTTTAACAAGAATTTTGACGGACCTATGGATCAG
The DNA here is from genome assembly GCA_025642065.1 of Paralvinella palmiformis. Taxonomy (NCBI): domain Eukaryota; kingdom Metazoa; phylum Annelida; class Polychaeta; order Terebellida; family Alvinellidae; genus Paralvinella; species Paralvinella palmiformis. The sequence goes on along the minus strand of JAODUP010000005.1, from coordinate 594,896 downwards.
TTGACGGATGGCTCTGAGGTAGCTGGATTGTCTGTTGTAGCCTGCTGCCGTCGAGTGCTCGCTGTGGTGATGCGCTGTCGAACAATATTTTGAAAAAGAACTATCACGATGTTAACTAAAACACTGTAATAAGAGTAACCCGATACTAATACTATTACATTGCTTTACGTCGTATCGTGAAGGCAAATAAATCTCAGTTATTGATAATATTACAGGAGCACAGATTACACATCCCACAAATCTCGTATTTTTTATAAACTAACAAAGGGGAGAAATATCAGACCATTAACCAGGAGAAAATTGGCAATGAATAAGTGCCGAGCGAAGCTGACTGTGGTATAATGAATCTTTACTGTATAAAGGTTCATCGTGACATTTTACATCAGTGGACACCAAAAACGGTGATGATTTGAGCATCCAAACATAATCTAAAATTAGAAAGGGCTTTTCTTACCGACTATCATTCCATGCTAAATCCTTAGCCAATGTTGATATTAGCACACTCATCGCCTTCCATGAGGATATTGAGAAAATGAATTGATAGGAATGTGATTATTTATTATTGATGTGTATATTATCGCAAGTTTATCAGTGGTTCTAAGAAGCATTACACATTTTATGGCTACCTGAGATTCCCTTATTTTTAAGATATAATAATTTATTTATGATATTTTTTCAACACTCTTTACTACGAGTGCATTCTTTCCGTGTGTGCGAGAATGTGTGATTGTATGTATGCGAGTACGAGCGCGCTATAACTGTTGCTGGTGTCTTCCTCGGCCAACAATATATACGTCATAATGTATATTAACCAACTTGCAATCATAACGGACTGTTAGGAAATTCTTACTATGGCCGTCTTTCATTATTTTATGTTTAACTCTCAGTTTGATGGACTAACACCAAGGGTTGTAATACCGTAAATGTTCAAAATGTGATGAATAACACATTTCATAATTTTGAGTTTCTTTGCCTTTTGGGTGCATTACACAAGTTCAAATAAATCCTTACTTACAGCACATAATTGTTTCATACATCTTATATTTCGCTTCCTACAAGTTTAATTTTAAGAATTATCATCATCCAACTTTACATTTTAAAACAGTTTTCTACTGACCTATATATTAATTTAGAATTCATTGCCGACTTGCATGTAGCATCATATGACTAGACTTTCAATAAGTAGTGTAAATATTAAGTAGTCACATAGGATAATAAGGTAATTATCATTGTATAATATGTGGTATTTCAATTGCTGGTGTACTTTGGAAAAATGGTCTGGTTCTATGACAAAAGGTAATATAATGTACTGTGTATTATATAGGGTTAATGTAGGTGAAGATGGAATGGCTATGAGGGGAAAGGGAGGGGCCATTCACTAAAATAAAACAACTATTAAATATCTGACTTATAGTATGCTATTATATAATTTAATACAATATATTGTTAAAATCTTATAGATTGTGGACAGATTTCTTCAGGACGAACCCTGAACTATTGACTCTAGATGTTGTCAGAATCAATCTAAGGTCACTTTTTTTTTCTCCAAAATTTCATCCCCTCCTCAAACTCATCCCGAAAGCCTGCAGCATAATCTCCTTTATTTTCATTTCAAGTCTGTGGATACACTGTGATGCGATGTGACTACCTTCACACATTAGACATAAATAAATTTTTAATATTACTTATTATACATTTTTAATATCTTTTAGGGTGCGTTTCTATGGGTCTTTATCTACTAATATATCCATCAACCAATGACAATTAATTACATTAATTATGAAAGTAAGAGAAATATTCAGAACAGGTCATTTTGATATTCAAACACCAACGACCATAAAGTCGGACCCCAAGTGTGTTGCGGTGCTTTCAGCTCTCTCTCCAAATTACCAGAATAGCATGGTGAATAATATTTTTTTAAACACTTTTGTATATTAATAAAATGTTTTACAGTTAAACACTGGATATTTGCAGCTTGTACTTAATTTTAAATGTAAGTAGCATTTGGGGCTTAACTGAAACTAATATCTGAACTATCGTCGCCGTTGATCTACATCTTCTGGAAGTTAAAATATAAACAAACCCAGTTGCAGAAACAAATGGGCTGTTTTTGTTTATTCACAAACGACAACATATAATTTAGAATTTTTTAATTATTCAATTATTAAAAACAAATGACATTCTTGGGATTTTGAAACATTAAAGGATAAAACGAAAATAAACTAAATAAATTAAAATTTAGTAAAACTCGACCATTTAACAGCTGTTCTGGAAATAAGGAAAAATCTTGAAATAAATTTCCTTTTACTCTTGGAAAGCTCAGTGAATTCTAGAAACACAAATCAAAGAACACACAAGAATCTGATGGTAGGCTGACGGAATTTTCATAAATGTTATATCCTTTTTGGCATAGATATCATTATATCTTGTGACATCACTTCACACACCTGTCTAGACAATAACAACTAGTTGTACTCTATTACCTGATGGTTTTAAAAGAACACTTGGACAACAAAATACAGAACTGGAATGCTCTTCCCTGCCTTCAGTCCTAGTACAGACAATACAATAAGTAAGAAACAAAAACATTTTAAATTTCAAAAGTATTCTAGTTGTAAGGAAAATGTCTGGTGTGTTCAAATTCGTTTATAAGGAATCAATTTCCTTACATTCGATGACTTCCTTCTTGTAAGGTAATACTTTACACATCAGATTCTGGTCTGTATAGTGAAAATAGTCAGATGATGCCATTATCTAATATGGGGGGGGGGGTGTTGACTGGTTTGAACAACTTTTCACCGACTACCGATCTTCGCGTATTCTAATTATAGCTGATCGAATGTCTAGTTCCATTGGCCATGAATATATAGGCCATGTTCCACTGTAGCAGTAATATGAATGTATTTCTCATGAGGTGGTTAAAATTGATCAGGAAAATATGAGGGAACACCTAAGAAAGCTGGATTTAAAAAACATTGGAAATATTATATTATGTGTTAAACAATTTGATATTTTTTAAATCAGGTTTGTGAAGTGCGAGTCTGGAAAAGGACTATATAACAAATTTAGCATTTAAATAACTGTATGGAATAATTAATGTTGTTTGATAATGCATAATAATACTAATAAAAGTAAAATTTATTTTTCACCCAAAATATTTAGTTTGCACTGTAGCAGAATTCTATTGTCACTATATTGTGCTATCAAGCAATCAAACCAAATAGTGTAATGTACAAAGACAGCACTCAGTGGATTCCCCATGAATGGGCCGATCACAGCACACCCAGCAACAGGAGAAATGGCAGCACTATGTCAGTGTATGCGATTCAGTTTTGCCATTTTGAGGCATTTCGAGTTTACAAACTTCCTGCACAAAAAGTTAATATTTATATCCGATACAACTAACTTTATTTTACATTCAAAAGGTGGCAGCACTACTGTAAACTTCATTCCCTTGATTGCTGCCTCTAATGGCGGAAGAATGCTGGGGCCAGGCAGTACCTGCTCGAGTGGTTGGCTCGTTCTCATTCTTAGTCACTCGCTACCTCTCTGCCCAATACTAGGGGATACTTTCACAGTTATCTTTACTGTGTGCATCTGTTTTTATGTTACTACTGCACAATTGGTGATTTGGTGATATTCGCACCGTCTTTAAATAGTTGCTGAGTTTTGTTTGCTTTGATAATTGAAGTAAAGTAATCATATTTTTTACATTTTCATATAATTCATAGCCAATTCAGAATATATTGCAATGTATTATCGGGGTTTTGGGGTGGGCTCTTCACGAGCCCTGAGCGTCTGCTTTCCTGTGTCGTTATTTTATATACAGGGGCTCCATTTATAGTTCATGCTTCCGTCTAACACACACATCAGCGATTGAGACTCACTAAATCATGATCCGTTTATTCACGATACATTGTTAATGATTACCAATGATCCATTTCTGATATTCACATTTCCATTTTCAATAACATCACAAGTCAATTTTACCACAATTCACTTTTCGACTACATTCACCGAGATCCAAACAAAAACTAACTTAAATTTTGAAAAGGGTTGCCAGCTCTAAGCTGGGTCAGAGGTTACATGGATTACGAAACAGCCAATGAGAAATAATCAGGTCCCTCGCCAAATCCGAACAACAAAGCTAAGCCAATGACATTCGAATCTGGCATGGGACTCATGAGTTTTCAATTTCAGTTTTAAATATTTCCAAACCGTTACAACATTTTAAACATACCAAAGTCTGAACAGCAATTAATCATTTCTCTCTCAAAGCACATTAGTGTATAAAACAAAGAACATTTACAATCCATATACATAGATATATTAATATAACAAACTTCAGTTATTCAAACTCTGATAGTATTATCTAAATATGACACATTTGATAGAATCGTGTCCAAAAAGGCTTATGAGGGAGAGATGAGTGGTAGGCCGCATGTGACCAGAAGCTAAAGTTACTTGGAGATTATTGATAAATATAACAATAACATTTAACAATGTAACAATTTAAACAGTCACTTAACACAAAAATCAATAATATCAATGGATAAGAAGATGATTGATGTTTTACGGCCAATTTGGTGTACATGGTAGACTAAACGACCTCCAAAGGTAATGAAGTGAAATAAAAGATGAAACAACCTTCAGATATGCCCATGCCGAGATTCGCACTCGGGTGGTAGTGATCTGTGGTCCAATGCACTAGCAACTAGACCACGGAGATGGCCCATGCATCAAATAAGTATCTGTTGGTAACATGAATCCGTATTTACTACTCACTCAAATACACTATTTTCTTTGGTTTAAGTTGTTCTCATAGCTTGGGTGCTTTTCTGTGATGGTCTTCAGTGGGTTTGGAACCTGAAACGCTGCAGGGACGGCATTCTACACCCCCTTGTTTCTCTGATGGTTTATCAACTGATTCAAATGAAATCATCACAATAATGAAAACTGTTACTTATCAGAATCTGATAAGGAACAAAATAAAAAAAAGACATACATAAAAGAATGTATAATAAAGTGTGCGGAGCACTTTCAGTTTATTGTTTCAGTTGTGGGGGGGTGCATTATATAAGCAATGCTTCAAGCTTTAGCCCCTTTATTAATTGCTCACTTGTTTTGATCAAATTTTGATCAATGTCCAATAAACTTATTTTGTTGTGTTATATTTTTAATTTGCTATGGTTCATAAAAAATGATAAAGATATCTGTCTTTTACAAGATAATTTTAATGCAATATATAGATGCAATATAACCAATCTTTCATTGTACATATATCAAAATTGTACATTTATGTCCAATTTTGTAATTAAGGATACACTCACTGGAACCAGGAATCTCCCCTTATATTATTACACTCACGTCTGTACCCATTCATCTTTCTGATCAAGGGATCATCATAATTGCAATTGTTGATGGCAGACAAAGAATAAATAGAAAGGTACCCCCCCCCCAAAAAAAAAACAGATCTTGGGATGACAGACAATTAATAAAGAGAACATTTGGCAAGCAGATATCGTACGACAGTTTTTGAGTAAATTGAATCCCTACAAATATTGCTGATAGTCCTGCGCATATCATAAATCTATTTTGACAATCATGGAGATAATGACAAATAACTGAGATGGTGTGATATTGTGTAATGAAGGGTATACTAAGTTATACTAAAAGGGTTCAATTTACTTTGTTTAATTTACACTGACAATTACTACAAATCCCGAATATATCATACAATTACTGGTGTGATATAGCCCTTTTTTTCAGTAGGTTAGACCCACTTGCGGCATCTGAAATTATAGTAATTTGCCTGAAATTATTGCATGTATTTACAAGTACTGATCTTGCTAACACTTAACACACCATAGCACAACTGGTAACTACCAAATCAACAATCCAAAAATAGTCTAGTCAAAGTCTAGATTAGAAGTTTTCTTAAATAATTGCGATGATTGAATGTTTTACGGCCACCTTTGTACACATGGTGGGTTAAATGGGCCGAGCAACCTCCAATGGTAATGAAGCGAAGCTAAAGATGAAACACCTTTCATATATGCCCACGCCGAGATTCGAACTCATGTAGTAGTGATATGTGGTATATTTATTGGTGAGTGTGTATGTATGTATGTATGCGTGAGTGTGTGTGTATGTGTGTGTGCGCGCGTGACACACTGAGCCTGAACTTGTTAGTGTTAATCTTTGCTGAGACAGAGGGACTATTTCAACAACCGCTTAATTATCGCTCACATAAAGGTTGTAATATAGCACCACTTCAATGAATTTCTATTAAATAACTGTATTTTATATGTGTCTTCATCCTTTGATAACTTAAAACAAACTTAAATCGCACCTGTGTTTCCCCTTCTATTACCTGTACAATTTATGGTCGCACAAAGCGGACAACGGCTGGAAGACAGTGACTTAGGTTTCTCCACGACCACACGACGACATCTCTCTCACCGGAAGGGGGCGAGATGGCAGTGGCATTGACAAATCGGGCGCAGCCAGTGTGTGCTAGATAGAAAATCACAAAGTGGATCTCTTTGATACAACGTGATGACTACCTTTAATGTGCAATAAGTCTTTAAAGAACTATTTATAATTAATGATATCAGTTATAACCACGGTTCATCCTGATATTATTTTGACAGAACAGCTTGTAAAGTCATATGGTTCTTCGTTAAATTTATATTATGAAAATACAGTATATGTGAGTTAATAATCACCCCGTTCGTGACACCTCGCGGTTTGTGGCCAATTGTTGGCATCGCATACGGATATAGATGTGATGACCTCGGGATTTGTTTTGGTTGATCTTGTAGGTAGGCTAGTTTATTTTTTGGGACCAGCATGGCGAGTTTGTTCATCGATTGGCTTTATGACCAGGGTCTGTTCAGGTTATGTGGCCGTGTAGCTGCTGCATGACGAGTGAGGTGTTGTGAAGTACACGATTTGCGGGTATCCGTTGTTCGGTGTTTGTTTATATTGTATTCATGCCTTTGTGGTGTAATTTGGATGTTGTGTGAGTGTTGTTTACTAATTGTTTGTATCATGGTTCAGCCAGTACGGTAGTAGGCAGTTCGGCATCCTGATGTGACACGTTCATAAATGCTAATACATCTATCAAAATAACACCCTAAATGTTTAACTTATCCATCAGGGCCAATGGAAGATCCGGGCGCCTCCATGGTTTAGCGGTAGCGTGTTGGACCACAGATCACTACCACCCGTGTTCGAATCACGGCGCGGGCATATCTGAAGGTTGTTTCGTCTTTCACTTCGTCTCATTACCTTTGGAGGTCGCTCGGCCTATTTAGCCTACCCTGTGCACAAAAGTGGCCGTAAAACATCAATCATCATCATCATCACCAATGGAAGATCCACTTTGATATAATGTTGCCGTTATTAGGAATTTTACATAATGCGGCGAAGCAAAATGGATATAATTTAATGCCCTATCGCTGCGCAATGATGCCAACAGGATGTGTGTACATTATGAGAACCAAAAACACCAAGAACTGATCCCTGTAGTACATCAGAAAATATAACGAGCAGAAACTCTGTGAGAGCGTTATTTCAAGTAAAATTGAAACCGCTGAAATACTTTACCTGATAAACTGAGCATATATTCCCCCCCCCCACACACACACACACACAGAGAAAAGTAAATGTTGGTGAACTGTATCAAGTGCAGCAGACGGGTCCAGAAGCACAAGCATTACTGGCTTACTTCTATCAGTCGATAACATACTGTAATTTTTAACCCCGAACCAAGGCTGTTGTATTTGTATTTTTAATATCTTTTGAAGATGGGGTTAAATAAAATAATGGGCGATATCTTTGTCTGAGTTATTAATATTTGGAAGGACAGTCTAATTTTTACGTAATACTTTGTTCACAACAATGAAAATAGTCCATTTATTTACAATGCATGCTTCGATTGTATTGTAAATGTAATTTGGCAGAGGCACTGGTATTTTTAGTTTGAATTTACAAACCACGAACATTTCAGAATGAACCTAATTATAACCCGGTCTTGGTCAACAGACGTCCATAATGCCCACCGTGTCTTTTCCCCAGCTTTTATATCCTTACTGTGTCATGGAAAAGAAATGGATTTTTTTACATATCCTTCTTCCTTAGAGGTGCATTCTCATCGTTTTGACGGTGCTAAAAATAATAACAACTCGATAGTTGTCCCTTTAAAGATGTCGAAAGACAAACCTCCTATCATCATTACGTTAGCGCATTTACTAACACATAATTATCTTCATCATTACGACAATACTCAATAGCTTCGATAACGAGAAACATTTCGGGATCGTGTTTGGCTTCGGTTCTTTTTGTTCTAAATGTGGCACAATGCTCCATAAGAACATCGAATAACATGCCACATACTATCGCTTATATCGCGATTTGTTTGGCCATGATTTTAAAATTGTCTCCGAACAAAACAAAAACAAACAAAAAGAATCACAATTTTGGACGTCCGATATCGTCAGAAACAATGTTAATGAAGGCAACGTGCACTTATTAAAATAATCTTACTAGTAGGATGATGATGATGATGATGATGATGATGATGATTGATGTTTTACGGCCACTTTTGTGCACAAGGTAGGCTAAATGGGCCGAGCGACCTCCAAAGGTAATGAGACGAAGTGAAAGACGAAACAACCTTCACATATGCCCACGCCAGGACGGAAAAATTTGGGATGGTTTTGGTTGGTTTTTTTTACAAAGCAGGACAAGTCCCAAAGGGAAAAAATTTAAAAAGAAAACACACTGAAGCGAATATATTTAAAAATTTTTCCCAAAAAAAAACAAACCCAAAAGAATCCAATTTTGGGGCCCTTAACAGAAAGAAACTATAGTTTTGGATGATAATATATTTCAGATGTCTGTCGGGGCTCATATTCCGGATAGGATCAGTTTTGAGGCTAAATAAAAGATTGACTCACTAATAATGGTTAAACAATTTGTTTAATTTAGGACTTATTGAGTATAAACATACTAATATAAAAAATAACGTATGAATACTGTATCTTCTTGAAACATCTTTATGGGGATGTAAATATTGATATGCAATTATTGAGAAGATTTGCTTCGTTTTATTATTTGCAATGCACAGTAAGAATCAGATCGTATCATTATGTGCGAAGATGTGTGAACATTCTAAGTTTGTTGCATCTAGCAGAAAGTATCTGCTTTATCAATTGAAGAATAATGGAAGTATTTTTGAACAGTCATTGAGCAAATTAAAAAAATAACTTAAACTCTGTAAATACTGTTGATAACGAAATTTGTTGTATTTCATCAGCTATAAATTAATTATGTCTTATAAGAGATGGAGTGTTGGATGCTGACTGGCCAATGATCGACACTTGTAAGCTTTTACATTTTTTGTGCATTGCTTAGTAATATTAACTTTCATGTTCACTGTTTGGCACTATTATTTTGTAATGTTTGCACATGAAAACCTTTATACACGTACATTGTACTATATAATAGTATGAATATATTATATATATATATATATATATATATAATATATATATATATATAAAATATATCATATATATATTAGTTATATAATTTATATAATATATATAATATATATATGATATATATATATATATATATAATACTAATATAATATAATATAATATAATATAATATAATATGATATGATATGATATGATATGATATAATATAATATAATATAATATAATATAATATATATATATAATATAATATAATATAATATAATATAATATAATATGATATGATATAATATAATATAATATACTAATATAATATAATATAATATAATATAATATAATATAATACAATATAATATAATATAAAGTTAAATGAACTAGGTGATAAGTAAT